>JABASD010003894.1:0-17715 GCA_019776165.1 Pogonognathellus flavescens | reverse complement strand
AAATATAATCAAAATATCTCAAAGCGTTCTCAAGTTATCGTGGTGAAGGACAGACGGACAGATCTGGTCTTCACATAAAGTAACTTCGTTACTTAATAAAGTAACTTCGTTACTTAACAAGTTATAAAATTATATTTCAAATAGCTACATGATTTAATTCATTTCTTGGACATTTTGTTGCGAACTAGTTTTTAAATTATTTTACTACATCGTAAACAACCGTGTAGGTTTCTGCAATGATTTTTATACATATAAATATTTGGAAGACATTTTTTTAAATATCAATTTAACTGCTTTAAGCGCAGGATTTGTTAATGTCATGTGGACATGTATTTTTGTAATAATTGAATTGCATTACAATTACTAATTGTGTGGATAAAAGAATTTTTCAAGTCCTTCTATTACTGTCTATTTGGTGAAAATATTCGTTAGGAGGATGAAATGATTTAAATCTACCTTAAGAATTTCTGCATTTGTAAACTAAATTTGCGACTTGGCACAATTTTCAGCGCATTAGTTTGATTAATGCTGTTTAAAATTATATTTGGCAAATGAATCTAAATACCTTGTTTGCTGTGAACTTGTAATAACTTAGAATGGGTGAAACGACACTTGTAATTGCTCCTTGATGTTTCGCCGGATTACTCCATATGTTTATTATTAGCACACGTTGAAACATGTGAGTAGTGAATAATGATGACTACCTAAATGCATTTTGACAGATTTCAGTGTACTTGTTAACATAATAACTAATCTGAACCTCGCCGACGTGATCCGAGTTCAGGATTCCTAATGCACAAGTTATAAGCGAAATGTTGCAACCTACAGTGTTTAAAATGACATAAACAAGATTATTATTTATCGATTGAGTGATGTGTCAACGAAAATTATACACAATCTGCTCTACTTGCCGAAACGTTTTTCTTTATGATTAAACTACCAGGCAATGGCTCAGGGAATATTATAATATTATACCATAACGCATTATTAAGGTTTGATGCTGTTCGTGACAGCAATAAATAATACACAAGTGCACGCAAACCGTTTCGGTTTAGAGGTTTAAGATCTAAGCTATAATATTTTATAACTTACAGTCACCTTAATGCTATTATGATAATTGATAGCATTAAAATACTACAACATGTTTACTATCAACATACGTCGGAAGTAAAGCATCTCTCTTGTGTTAATGCTTGTCATCTCAATCTAAAAACATAATTTCTAACTGCCAAAATATTCTAATAAATAATAGTTATAAAGTAGCTTCGCTACTTAACAACTATATCAAACCTACATCTATCGCAAACTTTATTGGAGCGTTCGAAGGCGTATACATTTTTTATATGTAACATAAATCTGAAAAGTTCGCAAACTTTCTTGATTTGTGATGTAGTACGAGTATTAATATTGAAGTACTGTAATAAGACAGTAATTCCCTTATCCTGGTCTCAGATGAGCAATCCAAGTCACACATGTGGGCTTGAGAACATACATTTAATATTATCACCTTATTTAATGATGAATGAGTATGTACCTTTACAAATGACATAATAATAAGTTATAGTAATTGTGAAACAACTTAATAATTTTTGTTCCTTTTTATGTTTACAGTTGAACCGTTGAAGGTAGAAAACTTCAGATGCGTAGCGAAGGATTGGTCAAGTCTGAATTGTTCCTGGGATATACCTTACAACCCAATAGCGACTACCTACAAGCTATTTCATCTTTATTCAGGGTAATTAATTATCTTTAACCAATTTGTCAAGGAAGTCGTTAAAAGCATCTGTACGGATTCTTTTTGTTACCTTCTTGCCTATACAAATATTACAACTTTCCCCCAATAAGAAAGTGTGGCATAGCTTGCGGCGTACATTACATGATAGAAAGTGTTCCAATATTTCGAGCAAAGAAACTATTTCTAGTTGTTGTCTTCCGTCCCACAGATGTGGTATTCTAATATTAATCGTGAGATTCTCAATGCTTCCGTCACAAGTCATTAATGTTTTACTTGATTAGGACGACGTATATAACAAAGCATATTATATAATACGCATATTATACGTATAGGCTATGCCCGAGTTATATAATTGTGTTTTTAATGGAAGGTGGTATATAAGAGAAGGTGGTTCGGTTTTTAGGTCGTTAATACAATGAAATTCAAGAGTGAGATATTATGAGACTGTAGTACACGTTTCATTCATCTTTGTAGCATAGTGGTACTGGAAGAACAAAACGCAGTGCTTTAGTGCTTAAGGACTTTCGGGTAAGAAGCTGTAGCAAGTTCGGCATTGTTGGCGAAGCATTCGCTTCTTTGATGTTTGAAGTTGTCGACCGAGTTTTGTGTGTGCCGTCGTAGTCGTTCATTTCGGATTAATTTCCGCTGCTCACATCTTCCCTTCACTCAGTTTCCGTTTCTTATTTCCTTTATCTTTTGCATGAGCAGACTTCACTGAGGGTATTCTATCTACTAAATCTCTGAACATCTGTGTTATTTAGTTACCAGTTATATAAATGCAATATAATATATTCCACATACTACTCCTGGCATATTTGTGTTTAATTCAACTCTAAATATCAAATAAGGTAGTCGTCCATTCATTTGTGACATAGGGAATGAGCATGAGCTATAAACGGATATTAACAGGTACCTACTGCGTATTATGGGTTTCCACTCACACATATCTACCAAAGACAATATTAGTAGCACTGTTGAATATAGAATGCAAAAATAAAATAATGTATGTACATACTAATAAGGTATGTTCTTAAGGACGAGAGTAAAGCTCTTGAAAGACAGCCATTATCATATCATATTATAGTGGTAATACTTTACTTTGACTGTGAGCTATTATCCTCCCTTCTATTGTTTGCTTTTCCTCTGATGCTCCAGAATGATGCTCTTAGAAGTCTGATCTAACTAGATTTGCCTGTAATTCAATATTCAACCAAGTCTCTGATTTTGCAAACCACTTACGTCATATTATTCACTTTCCCAGTCAGCGTATGAACAGGTGTGTTCAATTTGGCGGCTATTTGTACTTAGTCGTTTTATTCTAAAATATTTATATATATGTATAAGTATCTATAGGTATGCGTAGTTCTTAAAAACGAAAGTTTAAAGAAAATCATTTTCCGTGCTGTGAATTAAGTTTAAAGAGCCATTGCTCTCAAAAGGGTATAATTTTCTGCAGGTAAATTCTAAACCTCTTCCTGCGAAACAATTTACTGGTAGAGTTTATAGAACGCTCAAATAAAGAGAAAATAAGTGGGAAAGTATCATGACTTTCTTTCTTACTTACCTAGTCTTTTATCTATTTTTGTCATTTATCGGTATGCTGAATTCGTCTTACTTATGATATTGCGTTTGTAACACATCATAGATCATAGCATCCAAAGAAATAAAGGTATCTATTAATAGCGTCAGACTCGAAGCACGTATTACGATAAATTCTAAACATAAAACTTCTTCTTTGAAGAGAAATTCTAAGAAAATAAGTCACCTACTCAATAATTTTAAAACAGCAATGCAGATAATAAAACATCAGAGTGTGTCTTGAGCGACGTAGTGGCTGATTTGGTTAGTAGCTTTCTATATGAGATGCCTACAGATATTATATAGTAACGCCAACGCAATCATCCCATTAGCAATTTATTCTGCCAATTAAACTGCAGATTATTTTTGGAAGTAATTTTTATAAACTCCTGCTGCAAAGACATTTTATAAGACTATATCACTACTTAGAATGTATAAAACTGAAAGTTTTGTGGCTTTAAATGTTTAACAAACCGTAAAATTGGAGTGAAATTGTGAATAACCCAATTACTGTTTATATATATGGTAGCATAATTTGCAAAACAAAATTGTGCATGTGTTAAGTAGGTGGCTAGGGAGTATATTATTGTAACGGTCTAATCTTTTCTGTGTTGAGGCTATTGTATATGGGTAATACAAGAATGATTGTTTGTTTAACCATTTTAGTCTCAACAAACTCAACAATGTTACATGTTTACCCGTAAAACTATTTTTCTTTTTCAAATTAATATTATTTTTGGCTTCAGTTATTTCTAAGGGAAATTACTAATGCAGTCGTGTGTTTACTATTGAAGTCTTCAACGTAATGTATACCACACCTGTTTGGGATACTTAAATTTAAGTTAATGTTGTTTCTCTTGTACTTGGTTTCTCTTATAAATTCTGCAGGCAGTATTATGAATATTATGTAGAAACATTGTAATGCCTACTTGGGCTTTCTCCGTCTTTCTCTTTCGTGCAAAATCTTTTCTTTACTAAACTGCGAGTCTGGGAAAGCAAAGAGAATTGGCTTGTAATAGTAGCTGGAGCAGAGTTTGGCCACGGCGGCGACCGCAAGCCTCGTTTCAAATAGAACGAGACGTAGTAGCTGCCGCTGCAGTATATCTCTTACATGTGCTCCAATAATAATGATGGATGAGACATGAGGCTCCCGTGCGTTTTTATTTTCTATGTTTATTTCACATTTCAATTTCCTCCTTGTCAAAATGTTATATAAACGTAGCCAGTGTTTTAAGAAAACATACCTGGTTAGGTAAATAGACTTTCTTTTGCAAACACACACAAGGTATAGACAGGAAGGCCAAACAAACCAAAAGGCAATACCACGGAACGGCACTAGTATATTATTACATGTAGCTATGTGTGTGTTTTCGAAATTAAAGTGTACGTATTAAAGTGGAGCATAACATTGCACTACACAGCACATTGTATTAAATGTGGAAACAGCATGTCGGAGGACAAAAGGAGGAAAGCAGAAAAACACGTAAAAACTTTGTAAGCATTTGTTTCCCAACTTGTTTGTTAAGGCTAGTCAGTAGTAGAGGCACTACGTACACAACACATAATACCGTAATAGACAGTGGGAGTTAGATAAGGGACACATTACACAACTAATAATATAACACGTAGAACACAGCTATAACATTCCTGCATACTTCAGCTTTTATTTTATACGATGAAGCAACGGAATTCTAAAAGGTGGGTGTTACATTACGGCGTATACTAAATATGTAGGAAGGGTACATATTGCATACAACAAATAGAAAACGGGGAAATTGCGCCTTTCACCTTTCCATGGGATGTGATGTGTGTGAGGATTATCAAAGGAATAAAGGTCTATACAGCATCTTCATTTGCATCTGATACGTAACATTTTTTATGCATATTATAGTATCTGCCTACGAATGTATTTTATGCAGTACATGTACGTTTTCACTTTGTTCCAGAAACATCCATGTTCTGTATCACTCTGTACAAATCCAATTAGATAGTATATTTGACCATATTATTACAGAACCGTTTACATATTTAACGGATATACTTGAATATTTTTAATGAAAAAAAAATATTTTCTTGCATACTTCCTAGAAAATTATTATCGCATTACAGTATTAAATAAGTTCATGCACCTATAAAAAATACCCCATATGAGCTCTGCATTCTGTTTATTTTTTACTGTATGTGAAATTGCAATCAGCTTAAGGCAGAATTAACCAAATAAGTTACATAACTTCAGCTAATACTAAGCATATTTAATTGAAGGATAAATGATAGGACAGCATGAATTGATTGAATTGTGTTATATTGCCCTACTTGGCTTATTACTATATTATGCTGTACGATTTATTATTACCTTCAATGACCTCCAATAAAATTAGAAATATATAGACTTATCCTGGCTAAAGCGTCTTTGTTTGCATTGTTGTCTATTGTAGCGGACAAAGGAAAGCTATACCTATACGTGAATATATTATTAAACCCGAAAGAACACAAATAATGTATGAGTAAATATAGCAACTGGACATGGAATTAATAATATACCATCACAAATGAAATTGATACAAAGCAAACTGGGCCACAGACATTGATTTTCTATCTCTGTCTATTTTAGTGTTGGAGTGCCTACATGGCATTGCACAATATTCTATCCCTACTTTAATTAAATGCCTGAAATATTGATCAATTTTTAGCAAACGGAATAATTGTTATGCGCTCATCTGTAGAATAATAATCTTTTTGCATGGAGTCCGGTAGGAAAACAAAGTGTGGTTCATTACTAATAAACACGTTGCATTAAGTATAGTGTGATACAGTTCCGAATGGTTATAATCATAGGAGAGAAAAGCGGAATTATTGAAGGCACTCAAGTCCAAACGGAAATGAGGTCATTTGTGCGTTGTCAATAAAACAGAAAGGCAGTAGTGGTGGGGGCAGCTATCACTTTTGATTCCGCCCGGCTGGCTTTAAAGGTTTGATTGCAGACCAACTTACAAATACTACAAGGAGAATTGTTGGCCAAGGAAAGTTGAACGCAAAATGTGTTGTAGGAAAGTTTGAAGGATTGATCGAAGCAGTTGTTTTCTCTTGGCAATAGAAACGAGAGAATAATTAATGAGTTAGTATGCGCAAGACAATTTATGCAACGGAATGTGGGTTCTTTAGCTGTCGGTGTGCCTCCTTATCACTTTTAGTTCTAATAGTAGTGCGATGCTTTCTAAAGTACCAGACAACTCAAGCGAATCCCCATCAATGCCAATATCAACTAAAAGTTAAAAGTCAAACCGAACTTTTGTTTCCAGTCGGCACAATTCATGTCTCTGTGTGTTTAATGAACGTAGTTATATACTACTGCTACCTCAACTCCAAACTTCAGCTGCATATTTATTATGAAACAACTGAATTGATCGTATTTTCTACAATAGTGACATTGATATGACCAGTAGGCATGAATTTCAAATTCCAGTAGTAGTTGTTTCGGATGCAAGTCCTAACGGCATAATGTTTCTACAACAGATTTCGTAATTCATTTGCTAATAAGTTAAAGAACATGAAATAATGGAAGTATATATACCTACATTACCTCCCAAGGAATCATGGCAGTTTAGCAAAACTACTTATTGTAATTTTAAGCCATTTGTAGTTTTTAAGTACAATAATGTCCTAAGGACGTTATTAATATTAAAGAAGTCTTTATCATCTAATGAGATTGAAGAAGGCTTTAAGGTAATAATGGTAATGATAGAAGTAATAACGTCTGCTAAGCTTTAGTTTACTGTTTCATCATTCATAGCATTGTCTTTCGGAATTATATTGTCAGCTCCCAATCGGTGAACAAACTTTAAATTTATTTCATAATTTACCCGGCTCTATGTGCGTTGCGTAGGTATAGCTAAGGTAAGTAGTAAGTGCGTAGGTAGATAGGTTCGTTACATAATATATGTGTGGGTGGACAACTTTTATACATGGCTTAGATATCCAGCAGATTTACAAGAATATATTAACTCTTATACTCGCAAAAAATAAAATTGTGTTGACAATATGACAATCATACAATACAAGTACTATAATATACAGCCGCATGATTACAGTACATTTTAAGTTTATTCAGCAAACAAAAGAAAGTCAATAGTTTTAAATCATTAACAATTGCAATAAAAAAACTAAATAAATAAATAAGTAAATTATTTCAATCTGCTTAAATAAAAAGCAGAATTTTTCAATTAAAACTGTAAATTTCATGTTTTTGAAAACAATTTCTATACGATCACAATTTGAATGTGAATACTGTGTTATTTTACGGGGTAATGCCCGAAAGCAACAAAATAACAATAACATAGGTAAACACAATACATTTTGTTGAATGCAAATCATTTTGTGGTAGACTGACTAGGAAATGAGTTGAGGATCATGTTCCATTTTAACAGAAAAGGGAACATGCCAGAAAGTAGAAATGTATCTAGCTGGAGTCTAGGAACATGTAATGTAATATTGAGGACTGAAAAGTAACTACTGACTACTTTAGTTCTGTGTATTTGAAGAGTGGGAGAATAATACCAGAGCGCCCCAGTTACTAAACACAAATCGCTGATGCCAATTACTGGCAGATGTTCCTGAGGTTGAGTTTGGTGAAGTGTGGCATAATGATTCATTATTGTTCTCTTGGAGGAGATGAAAATTGTATAATTCGTAGAGAATTGTGTTAATTACGCTCCGTGCATATACTTTGCGCGGGGATACCGTCGCATCCGTCTTTTTTCTTTGAAGGAAGAGATACTGTGACTAGTAGCACTATAGTGCCAGTAATGTCAGATGTACAGTGGGCTTTCAACTTTTAGGCCTAGGATTGACGGGGGAAGACAAGACAATTAATTGCATGACAACATCCAAATTGAATTCCAGGTTCTGCAACATCAAAGTGCTAATAAATGTAATAAATTACAAGCTTGTGAACATAACTCGGTTGTTTGAATGACAATAATCCCACAAATATTAATAAATGCAGAAGTACGCCTTGTTACCTGTCATATCAATGTAGACATGTTATAATTACCTTCTTAATATTGCCAGACACTTGTATGTAAAATCAATGGCGAAACCAATATCACATTTAATGAATACCAACTAATTGTAAGATGCTTTATACCAATAAGAACAAACCGTGGGTAAACGGGGTACAAAAATTCCTAAGCAAAGGTGAACTTACAAACAGCATAGTTTTGAAGATCACAAGTTGGATAGGTAAGAAATAGGTCGATGTAATGTCAAATGAATTATAATTTACTGACACTTTCAATTATTGTCTCAATGAGCAGAATACCCGGTATTCTGAATACGGGTAGAATGAGTCGACGCATCATTATTGAACAAGAAAACAGTTTCGCTGTGTTTCGTTGTCGTGTTGAGTAATTGTGTCTGTTCACGTAAATTGACTTTCATGTTATTATGTAAATTTACATTTTAATTATTCCCGGATGGAAATATTACATATCTTGCTTTATGCCTATGCTGCAATATTTACAAGCATAGGCACCTCTATACAAATATATAGAGTGCGTCAGAGGTCATGAACGAGTTGACCTATTGACCCCAACTTACAATTACAGATAGTTTTCCAATGTTCGACAGAAACACGTGTGCCAAGTTGGAATCCATTATTTCAAACCGTGCTTGAGGTATCCTACATACAGGCAAACAAGCAACCCATTCGGATATAAGCGGGCATAAAATTTCTGATTTCTTCCCGGTAACGGGGCAGGCCCTGCCTGCTCGGTAACCTGTATCGGTATCGGTACCTGGCCGGTGCCAGGTAAACCTGCCCCCCGGTATCCAGGCCCTGGGCCGGAGGCTGGGCAGGAGGCTTCCTTCCCGGTATCCAGGTTACCGAAGAAATTCTATGCCCGGATATAAGTTTCTTTACAAAACTTCGAATTATAAAAACTGTGCTACACTGTTTCTTTGGTTAAATGATGTAGAAAGGAGAATACCCACTACGGTACGGTATTATAAATGTACTACACTTTGAGTGGGCAAATGTCTGTAGTAACGTATATTTTTGTTCGGTATCATGTAGAGTTTGATAATGTAATCAATGTAATCATCACTTCGTGTTATCCGTATAGGTTTGGTAGGTAAATTGAAGGAACAGTAGTGCAGTAGAAAGAGAACCAAAGGACTTAGGTATAGATAAAATAAAATTGGATTTGTTTCACTGTTTGTGATACAAACAGACAGAGAGTCTTACATAACCATATTGAGCCCTATTTAAGTCTACTTCACTCACATTTCACCTCTTCATACATTTGCAAATAATGCTTGTTTCAGAAATAAGACCTGCTATCCATCTATGCATATTCATATCTTTGAAGTTCCATTTTTAATAATGGTGTTAGTTCATTTGAGGCAGGATTCAGCGAGGGGTTCTAAAAGCATAATAAACCGGTCAACACCGGGTGTAATGAAACAACGAAGTTTCGTAATATTTTTAAAAAGTAATGAAACTTAAAGCGTGATATGGAAATATGTAATTTGCTTAATGTTATTTTATTGTTGGATTGTTTACGCTTTTTTGAAAACTTCCGTATAATTTTACTTGACTTAATTTCGTATGAAAATTACATTTGAATTGCTCACAGGCATTAATATTACGAATCATTTATAAATCTGTTACAACGGAAAAATACTTGTCCTTATGGGTCAAAGGTCATGAAGGAGTTGACCGATTAACCCCATCTTTGAATTTAACCTCACATTAGACCTCAAAAGTATGTGTAGCAAATTTGAAGTCTTCATCTCGAACCGTTGGTGAAGGACAGACGGACGGACAGACAGCTTTTGTATTTCCATAAAACAACTTCGCTGTTTAATAAAAACACAACAATCGGACTTGCTCTGCGAGTAAATTTGTTATGAAGATTTATTTTGTAGTAAGAGGATTCATTACTGGGATTAAATAACGAGATTCTTCCTATTATGAATATTACACAAGGCATAATAATATTACGTGTCTGCTTTTATTCATGTCTTTGATGAAATCACTTTTACTTGCGTAGTGCTCAACTGAGACACTTACGAATTGTAGGGACAGTGAGGCAAAAATGAATAAATTAATTTCAGTATATTACAAAAAATAATATTTTTGTATTACGCTACATGAATTACTGTTTTGTTAAATGTATAAAATAATTGTACTGTGCCCACGTTTTATTTGCAAAAGATTTTGCTAGAGGGGCAAAAATTAAATTCTGTTGTTACACTGCGTGGTAGTATGTCGCAATTACTGTAATGATTGTTGTAGACGCTCCAGTTACTCTTTCATCTTTGGAATTGCAGAAAGAAATTCTATCATTATGGAGATGCATATGTAGAATACACTTGTAAGAATTATAATAATATCATTTGCTTTGTATAAGAAAATATTAGAACACCTGTTCCAAGTTAAGTCTTGTATAGTTATAACTTAACCTGGAACAGGTTTTTGTGCTTTGGCGTGTAAAATAAGTCAAAGGATTAAAATGAAGTGAAAAGGAGTAAGCAGAAACAGTAAATAATTAAGTAGCAAATGTGACGCAAGCAAACTGTAATAACATCACTTCATATAATATATTACTACACTTGAGTATTTACTTATCACATAATTATAATTATAATACGGGTTTGCTAAGGAAATAACAATTTATACTGAAAGGTGGTTAAAGTACGTAGTGATAATATATGCGCTTAATCTGTGCATCATCTTTCGTGCAAAAGTAACATGAAGTATATTATGTTCTACTTATAATTATAACATTGTAGACCTATTGAGCAATGAATTTAAATAAGGCAGGCTTGAAGCTAATGGATTCTTGAGTCAAGAGAGTCAAGATCATTTCTAGTTTTCCATTTCGTTCAAAATTGTTGCTTTGCTAACAATATTACATTTTCAAGAGCTCTCTCATTCATTCTCTTCTCTCTTTAAAGTACGTTGGAATCCATTTATTTGGCAAATGCGTTTTTATGCTGGAAAAGGTTTACATTTCCAGTAGCAGCTTTTCCGCCTGCGGCTAACACATAATTATGTAATATATAAACCCTTTTATAATTAAAGTAGGTGTATGATCCGGATTGAAATTACTGATGCAAACTACTTGGTTTGTGTACTACATTAATAATGTGTTTGTAATGAGATCGTCCTACCTTATCCCTCCTCGAGTGCTTTATCATAGAACGACAGTGACATTAATGAAAACAGTAAATAGAAACCAGTCGAGTCCACTTGTAATAAAACTTTGATAATGAGATAGATAAAATTACGAATTACTTTTCTGCCTCTTCGGTGTGAGGAGTGTAGACGTAGAACTCTTTAAAGCAACAAACGGGGCCGACGGATGTGTACTATTATTTCATAAGGAATTCTTCTCTCGTGTGTCGCAACGTGACGTAGAATATTTTTTATTAAACCTTGTGAAAAATGAAAAAATGAAATTCCATATTCCATTTTTATCCATGTAACATTCAGTGCCGTAAGGCAGGTGCATCCATGATCCTATATACATCAAATGATATGTTCACTTGAACAATCAACAATGTGCCTTCTTCCACGAAAAGGGATCTGATGGGATTTCACTGACTTCATTGTATGTAAAAATAGAAAACGGGCAAATTGAATTTTTTGTATTGATTCTTGTCTAGGGACAATTATAAGAATGACAAAGCAATTTAGTCAAAAGAAAGGTTCAAAAGAAGGACTGTGGCTTGCACCCCTTGTCTGATTACATTTTAAATTTTAATGGTAAACTATACGTAAGAGGATTAGAGGAAGATTTATGTGTAGTTTGGCCATGAAGTGAGAAATATAAAATGGAAAAAGTCGATTATTTAAGTGTGCTTGAATTTAAGGTCAGTGGATGAGAATCTTTGGTGAAATATTAAAAAGCCTAGCTATGTACATTGCTTTCATCAAATGCGTCATACTTTGATTTAACGATAAATTAATAATTCGACCATTAAAATTTATTTTAAACACAGACTGAACTTGAACTTTGTAAATTGTACTTTAAGAATGCTCTATTATGTAATAAAATGCATGTGACTTGACAAACAAAAAAGAAACTATAGTAGAAGGTCTATTGAATGAATTTACTTCAAAGCATTTGACTTGGAATACCACTACACTACTACTTTATTTGTGAGGGTAGAGACATGTATAAAAACGAAGGACGAAGGAACGGTAAATTATAAGGATCTACACAAAAGAAATGAATAGTTTAATGCATTCAGAGATATGAATACCTTCAAGATTCTCGGAAGCTTGCGAGATTTTTATTCTGTACTGTTACACTAATGAGTTGTAGACAAGGGTGGTACACCGCTGGTGCAGATAATAATATATTCGTAGCCTCTAATAAATAATTGAATAAGTAATACTAATTGTAATTGGATGGGAAGTCATGTACGCTTCGAACCCCTATAATAAAAGCTCTAATGCGCTCACAAAGACTTTTTATGCAACTAATAAAGAAAGTGCAGATAAACCTGGTTAGATTGCGGTAGCATTATTAAATATGTGTACAATTGTAAGATATACGTTTCCACTGTATACGAAGGGGAGTTTTTTAACCGTTACTACGATGAATACAATTCGGGAATGATAATGATGTATTTTTTGTATTTTACAGAGGACTGCGTCCGTGTCCTACGAACAAGACGAACTCTTGTCAATGGGGTCCCTACACTGATGATCATTACTTACAAAATATAAAAACATACAAACTTCGCCTGAATGGTACAAATGCACTCAATCCGTCAGGATTGACATGGGACGAAACTGTAGACCATTACTCAATAGGTAAGAATGGAATATCCATACACAGTTAATTTATCCGAGTGACAGCATGAAATCTATTGGCATTTTTGTGTTCCATACAATTAGTTTATTAAATCGATGTGTGTTTTATGTTATGACTTAGTGGTCAGTGTGAAAAATAATAATGTCATTTTCATTTCTTATGTGGAAAGGAAAAATATGTGTGTTTTAATAATTCGTAATGATTGATTTAATTTTTATCTGAACCTTGCAGTTGTTCCTTCGACGCCCAAACGCTTTGATGCAAAAGCTATCTCAGCTAATACAATAAAGCTGAACTGGACCTTTCCTTTGTTTGAGCACTTCGAACCGGGTCTTATTCATCGAGTCACTGTTTGCGCAGAAGGGGGATTTTGGTGCAACACAATGGTAAGGCGAGCCAAGAATCGAAATGAGTTGGCTTTTATTGAACCTTATATTATCATTATATACTTACACATAACTATAAGTCCTAGTAGTAGTCTTCTTCTTGATAAACGAACAACTACATACTGTGGCCAGTGAGAATCTGTGCATGAAGTGTGCACAGTTTACTCCAAGTACTCCGCAGGCAAGACATAATTATGTTTATAAAGTTTATGGATGTGTTTGTTTAAGTATACCATGTCTATGTCTATATAAAACCATTTAGTACTCGTAGTAGCATTATAGTCGGCTTTTTCTGTCAGTACTTGTGAACGCTCAATCTCACGAAGAATAATATTCTCCGTTCTCTCTGTGGCAGGATTTTATTCGAAGTAGATACTTCTACGTATATAGGCATGTGATGTCATTCTACTTTGATAGAAGAGTAACAAGCAAATCTGCTATAGGCACTTACAATTAAACCGACTGTGTACAATCTCTGCATATACAAAACACAACTCACTTACCCCGAGCTTTTTCCTTCATTTACTTGACTACTGCTTATAAGGACTACGCAAAATACATCATCAGCACAAACCTCATATTAGTAAATAGCTAGTACTGTAATATAGTAGGAATATAAGAATATAGTAAATAAATATATAATTATATACCAGAGGTATATATTATTAGGATTGTGTTTGTAGCACACAGAAGAAAGTGACAAAACGTATTTAGGGCAAGAGCCAAAAGCCACTGTAATTCCACTGACAGAAAACTAAGCACAGTAGACTGGAGCCACTAATTTCTCGGTGGAAGAGAGATGGTCTCTTCTGTTCTATGTACATTCAAAGAAACAGATTCATGAATACAGAACAAATTGATTCTTCATAACTCAAGTAGTAGGGATTGTAATTTAAATGATTGACGATCAAATGAGGGAATAATATTCTGTCGTGTGTAAAGGTTGTTCTAATCTTCTAACTTGTGACAGAAGTTATATGGAAGCAGAAGTAATTGTAATAAATGTACCTGTGTCAAACATGACTTTCCATGTGTCAAAGGATTTGTTCCCGTTCCTAGCACAACATATGAGTAAATTCAGTTTGTTATTATAGGGAAGCACACACATGAACCACATTACATGCTACGAAGCAATTTATACGCTCTGTTTTTCTATTGATGTTAGTAATTGAGAATTGGAAATGGTTTTAGTTTGTGCTAGGTAAGTAAGTAGTGTTGGTAGTCACAGAGTTACACTCTTTATTGCATTGGTGAATGAAAAACAGTTTTCAGTTCTCTAATAGCATTTATTTTATGCACATGATGAATAGTAGGGGACTTGTGAGAAGTACATGTTTAAATATATTGAGGTAAGGCAAGGGTAGTCAAAGTAGCAATTACTGTACTCCTATATAGATATTTAGGAAACCGCATGCATCATTATGATACTTTTGCTATTAATATGATTTGCTTGAAGTAATAGCAGTAAACAGTTCGTTAAACCTAAGTGTACATTAATAAATGTTCGTATGAGCGACGAGGATGATAAGAAGATTTTTCGGATGTTTGTTTATTAGTTTTTCTAGGAAATTCTGGGCATTTGTCTCATTCTTTTTTTGTATATATAATTAAAGATGTTGAAAACCACCAAGGAGGAGGGAAAGACTTCTCTGGTGAAAGAAATAGAAGTTCCGTTTGCCTTCTTCGTTTACTCCGTCAACATCAGCATGAGGTCCCAAACTGCTCGTGACACCGAGGAATTCTGGTCTGAGCCCGCAAAGACTTCTGTTGTCACATTGGCTAAAAGTAAGACATCACTTTTATAATATATTATCCGTGGTAAATGCTTGCATGCATTGTATATAACTGTGCGTGTTTACTCAGTTTAGCCTAATCTTAAATTCCAGTCCAGATGAAATGTCATGTCATTATTAACATTATCATTCCTCTACTTGACAACTGCAATAGTACACAATTCAGCATACTGCTAACACAAAACCGAATTAACGTTGACCTTGCAGACAAGAACCAAACTCCGACAATGTTATAATATACTTGTAGTAAAACAATCGTGGTATAATAATTCTTATACTCATGCACACTCACAACACAACTCAATTTATATCAACAATTTCCGAGTACCTAATTACCGTTCAGGGGTCATTGCTCATAAATGTAAAATATTATGTGCATCTGTGGTAGTTCGAGTTTATTTTCAGGTGTAACAATACTACCCGGTGATAATTATAGTGCTAAGCGTCACTTTGTATTTATAGCGAATGACTGTGCCACACATTTACTTAGAAATTAATGTGGAATCATAAGCAATTATTTTTCCTATGCTACATGACATAATTACGTAGGTGTATAGTACGTACCCTACTACCCTATAACTTCTACCGGGAAAAATTATTTTTTAGCAAGGTGATAGGCTGAAACACAATCACACTTTGTCTTTGAAGTTTAAATACATTATTTCGTTTGCAAACAAAAAACTACTTACTTATAGATCGTATATATTTGTTCCCTATGCATACTCATTTTCCATTCAATACAATGCAATGTTATAAATAGTAAACATAATGTTTTACTGCAAAGTAATGAATATCTGCGTATGAAGGATACATGTTTGGATGCGGTGGGAAAATCACGACCCGTCTTTTGTCTCCGTACTATTGTCATCTCATTCTGTGTATTAGTAGGCAGCTAAATACCAGCATAATGAACAAGCTGAGGTTGCGGTGTAAGAGGAAGGGACCCACAGAAAATAATACTTATCGCAAACTACCGCCGCCGTCTCGTAATGTTTACACAAAATAAATGAATGACTACATGAAACAGATTGTTATCGTAACGAGCTAAAGAGTTTGTCAGATGTAGTAGTAGTAAAGCTTACAATTAGTCGCAAATATTAAAGCGACTGCCTATGCGTCATGTTTTGTAATGCTTGCTTCCATAGGATTCTGAGATTGATTTAATGACATAAAATATAGTCAGTCCAGAGTCCAGTGGCAGCAGCATTGTGGCGGATTATGTGTACATTCCAGTTATACGTAAATGACTTTCATTGACATGCATTGTGATAGTTACAAAATTTGCAAACTGTTATTCACACTTGGTCTGTGGAATAACTAAATTTTAGCATGAAGTAAACTGGTCAACAGTTGACCGGGTATAGCAAAGTAGCAAAAGACAGTTGTATACGTAGACTGTTGTAGTTATGTTGTTTGCGTAGGTTGATGTTAGTATTACATGGGTTTTAGTATTATGTTGTCGAAAGCTAAATTCAACAGAACACAGTAACGTAATATTGTTGTGGCAAAAGGAAGAAGCATTCAAGGAAATACAACTTATTAAAATATTTTTTATCAAAATTTCCACCATTAAAATCTACTAATATTAATATGCAGTGACTTTAAACAACTGACCAATTTTTAATAGAATTGTGAAATGACCATTCTTCCTACTTTTTCAAAAGCGACCCAGAGTCATATTTTTGTATGGAGGAAGCAAAGTTAGTAAGGTTTGCTTTTAAAGCTAATGCATATGTAGCACTGTATTGCACAGGTACGGACAGAAGGGTACATAGATACACAGATGTGATGTGCAAATCATAAAGTAGCTTTCGCTGCGTGATAATGCGTTGTACGTGTAAAATCTATATAATGACACTTTCTCTGCAGTTTTTAATGGACTGGAAAATTTGTGCACAGCCATCTTCACAGTATGCTCCGTTTCCATAGCGCGAAATTCACTATTGACCGTAAAATTGAGTGCATAATGTATAGAATTGAGATTATGACTAATATGGCATGAAGAGCATCTCATGAATTCTGTAGTGTGTACGTTTGTGCCCACCTTGAGCATTGTGTAAACAGTCATCGTGCATTCAAGTATCTTTAGGAAATCATTATTATTTATCGAAGATAAATATTGTGAATTACTTTCCTGTCTGTCTGTGCGTTTGTCCGCAACCTCTTCTACAACATACAACAAAACACACAACAACCAACCACTAACTTCAATGTTGTGCTACCACTAAATTCAACACAAGGATATCCAAATGTGTCTCACATCACACAAAATTACCGCGATTTTGTCTCACCCCAAAATGTCCCAAATGTGTCGCTTTCGATAATTATAATAGAAAACTAGATAAAAAGCCCGTGCACCGCACGGCGCCGTAATCCCCAAACGGGGCAATTCCCCAAAC
>JABASD010003893.1:0-17716 GCA_019776165.1 Pogonognathellus flavescens | reverse complement strand
GGTTGGGTTCGGGTTGGAGACTTCGTGACGTCATCGGGTTTTGGGTTGGGTTGGGCTAAGAAGATTGGCGGGCCGAATTGGGTTGGGTTGCAAAATGTCGACCCAAAAAATGCTCTAGTGTGTACACGATTCACAAGAAGAGAGTTTTTTCTGTGTTTACCGTCTGCTCACACCAAACATTCATTCACCTATTCATTCATTCATTCATATCCGTTAAGGTATCTCTCTCTCTCTCTCTTGTTAACGGACTCAGCTGAAGTCACTTTACATTTCATTAGAGACGATCACCAGCACCACTTTCTTTGTATTCTTTTTGCCGAAGTATGTGTCAATATTTGCCTTTCGTTTACACTCACTCGTCGCAATGGAATTTTCCTTGTCTGAACTCTCAGAGAAATTAAGAACATGTCTTGGCGCTTTACTAAATATTTTCTTCATGTCCGTTTGAATTTGCATCTATAGAAAATATTATTCTTTACGAACAGCAAATATTGTGAGACTTGAGACATACTTTTAGCAAAACATGAAATTAAATACGAGGAGCTTTTGTATGCAAACAGTGAGAAGCTATATTCATTGTAAACCAACATTAAGATAAGGAATGCACTAAATATTTAATATGGGACACAATGTTTGAATATATGGACGTTTAAATGATGAGACTTACAAAAAACTCTTGACTCACACACAGAGCAGTTAACAGACTTAGTTTTTCCTGTGTTTATTGCATAGCGTCCTTATCGTTCTCACTTGATTAGTCTTTTTGTGTTTTTCTTATGGATGATGCAGGAGTCACACAGTATGGGAGTAGCATTTTACATTGTTGTACGACTTTTGAGAAGGAAGGTGAATAATAATAATAATATTAATTATATCGTTGGGAATTGTCAGAGATTTTTTTCTACATTTCTTTTATCGAGAGCCTTTACTTGTTTATTGTATGCGATGAGTCTAACTTTCGTGTGATGTTGTTTTTTGTACGTGTGTAGTATGTGTGTGAGTATTATCAATAGACAGACTTCAGACTACTGTTGCCGATCATCTTTCTTGTATTTCGAGAAAGTCGATGTGTGGGAATCATCGTGTAGTTCGTGAACGGACTGCACACAGAGGAATATCTAATTTTATGTAAAGCGACGTGTTCTTTACTGTCTGTTGCAATGTAAGTGGAAGTGGACAACAACAATATACCACGATGTTCCTTTTGTTTTCCGTATAGCCTCTTCCATATATATATATATAGTAGAATATATGTAGATACCAATATTATAATATTATGCTCACGTTTATTATCACTTCAGTTCTCATTATTGAATATCTTCACCACCACACTTCGTTCTCAGATGACAATTGTTCACACATAATCATAAAATTTCCCTCGGCGTTATTTTACAGCATTGTACTGTAATGTAAGTTTGCTATATAACAATAATCCTTTCAATACATGCAAATAATAATACGTAATA
Organism: Pogonognathellus flavescens; assembly: GCA_019776165.1. Classification (NCBI taxonomy): domain Eukaryota; kingdom Metazoa; phylum Arthropoda; class Collembola; order Entomobryomorpha; family Tomoceridae; genus Pogonognathellus; species Pogonognathellus flavescens. The sequence goes on along the minus strand of JABASD010003893.1, from coordinate 16,250 downwards.
ATATTATAATACATCAATACCAGTAGTAGTAGTAGTAGTAGTAGTAGTGTAATATTTTAGCAAGTAGTAAATACTCAGGGAAAACAAACTGACACTCTAACTACAGTTATTTTCCGTAAGGTGTTCATGACTCTGTATGGAGCAACCGGCATGTCAGCGATAATACATAACAAAGCAAGTCTGGTGTGTATATATAAAGTATACACTTTATTTTACTTTTTTATATTACGAAGTTGGTTGATGTTGATGTGTTTATTATGTTGCAACTTTACTGCAAGAAAACTGTAGCATGAGTAGGAAAGTATAAGCAGACATGACAGATACAACGCTACTACTCTCATTACAAATTGTAAATCAATGGAAATGTCTGTTGGATTTTTGCCTTGAATAAACTTGACTATTTGTTGTTTGATAATAATCGTGGTTTTACCACGATTGTGTTTCTACTAGGTACTTATGCATTTACTTACATAGAACGGTCGTGTCACCAACAAAGAACGAGCTTCCATCAACAAAAGCACACACGGTGAAATTGAATATTAATTACAATTAAGAACGCATTATTTTGTTCTGCTGAGAGAATCTCGTTGTAAATGCAACGTGACATGAAATGCAAATCCTGCCTTTCCATTTGTATTTTTCTCTATAATATGATCGCAAAAGAGACTTTGTGATATATTACAGTAGTATCATACATTATTAATGCACAACATATATAAACAATAAATGTAGAAATTGTCGTCACAGTCTTCTCTCGACGTGATTGTTTTAATTGCTACAGTCTTAGAGTGAGTGTGGAGTGTATACGTGCTTTTTGTAAAAATATTTCTCAACGATTCCTCTCAGGTGATGATAAACTTGTCGGCTGAAGAAAATTGCGAAAATGGCAATGCAGATAGATACGTAAAGTATTTCTTGTGTCGGTAGGTCAATAAATACTCATGATTGGCCATAAAAGTCAAAGGGCTACAAGTCGCTTTTTATAAGAACCACTTTGTTAGCAATTGCGGCTCGGTCATTACTTCTGAGAATGCAGTAGCAATGCATTCAACGTTATAAATGAGTTTGCTGAGGTTAAGTGTACAGAGAGCGGCGAAGGTAAATGAAAGGAATCTGCTCACATAATATTCTACAGATGTACTAAAGATAAACATAATAGTATGCAAACTAGTAAGTAAGAATTATTTTAATGCTGAGCAAATAATACGAGTAACCTACTAATACTAAAAACTGTACTGTACTATATGTGTATGTTAAAGTGTGTGGCATAAATATCGTAATGATAATGCACTATACTACTGTGGAGTCTTCAGATTAACAGATGTACAGATGACGCTCAATAATTCCCATTGCGTTTACCTACAAGCTTGTAAAATTGTTTGCACTTATTTCGCTCAATTGGAGCAAAAACATTAGGAGTTTATGGCTCTACCACTATACTACTATACACTCTACTGTATTTATGCATAAATAGTATAGACAATGAAAATAGGTTACTACAATTCCTTCATTCAGGTAAATACACACTACTTAAATAAATGCATATGTTATTCAAGTCAGTTTGCTTATAAATATATGGTTACCGCTATGCCATTTGCATTTAGTTGTTATATGTTTATTGCTGTACGTGCCATACTTATTTACATTTCGTTTTCAAATGATGATACGTTGTAAGATGTTTTCATTTAATGACGGTAAATAAATCATAATTTTCCTTGTGAGCCTCGTTGGAGTGAATTATCAATGGTGTGGTATTGAAAGTACTTGTTTTAATTTGAAGTCACTCGGCCATCCTCAATTTATGAAATTTAATTTGAGAATTTCCCTTATCCTGATCTTCTTGAGGTTGCTGTAGCTTTTAATGTATTTCTTCACACATGGTTCTTATGCACTTGTTAGCTGTGAAGTCATAATAGAACACGGTGAATAAACTATATCATGATATTATAAATGATACAGCAATAATAATTATGTACGATTAATTGCATAAAGGTACTTTGTATGCCAGTCGTCTATCGAGATTTGCATGTAGAGCAGTTATTACTGTATAAAGAACCATTTAGATTAGATAAAACAGAAATAAATGAGACTACTCAAGTAACGATTAAGAGATTGTGCATTGCACTCTGTGCAGATGCAGGTGGCAGTCTCTCATGGTCAATTCTACCTACATCATTTTCATAAATGACTGAATTTGGAATCATAAGTATTCAGTGTATCTGTAGAATACATTTAATTCGATAATATATTTTATACAATTATTGTATGTAAATTTTTTTAGTGCGAGTCCAATCACATAAGTAATACATGCTTTTTTAAATGCGTGCAATGGTACAGATTTGCACAGATAAAATAATTATCAACCATCGTTTTTAGGTTTCAGCGGTAACAATAATAATAGTAGAGCTCTATTAAATTGTGTGGTCTTCACTAATAATTAGAAACGGGGTTTTTGGATAGCAAATCGGCAAATGATATCACAAATATGCAGCAACCCTATATACAAAGAGGTCAAGTTATAAGTTGGGAGTCTTGGGAGTGGTTGATCCGATACGAACAAGTGGGCTAAAAAAAGATTGTGACTTTAGTTTGATGCCGTTCCTTCTGAAAGGTGTTTTGATATGACGATATGATCATGGCATGACATAGTGATGTGACAGCTGAGGATTTATAGATGTAGTTGTGAGTTAAGACACCGTTTGTCTAACAAGTTGTGTGTAGTAATGTAATATACTGTTAAGTAATGCAAATAAGGAGTACAGGAGTAGATAAGTGGTTTGCGTTGCGTGTCACACGAAAAGCAATCTTGGCTATTCTTGGTCACTACATTCGTTTACAACTTGGCATGGGTCACAGAGTCTCATATCTTTACACTCTTTTGCAAGAATTATAAATTAAGCATAACTTGCAGCTGGCTTGTATGTAAAAATGTAGAAGCAGTTTAATTTTATGTATTATGATACTTATCTGATTGAAGTGTAGATAGGCGTTTACTACACATTTCTAGTTAAAGTTATTAAGATGAAGATTTTATTTATGTAAACAAATTGACATTGCTACATGAGCTAACCCATAGCAGTAGTTATTTTAATTCCTGTTGACTCACATATTATACAACGGGGCTTTATTTAGTGTCACAACTTACGTAGATCACCCTCAGTGTAGGTATTCTTCGTTTTTGTTGATACGGTACACGCAACCTGTTAACATTCCTTTTAGCCGAACTACATTTTTGACCTTGTCCGAAAATTTAACACGAGCTTATCTAAACCCTAAATTGCATCTTTGGCAAAATTTACGTCACTAATAATTCTTGTGTAAAAGTTGCATTTTTACAAGTTCCGTTTAATGCAACGTAGTTTCAGTCAGTTGATCGATCTATACTACGGAAATAAAACAGTGCCCACATAATATGGTTATTTAAAATCATGAGCGTTATTAATTACGGGCAAAATACAGATATTATTTATAACTATAATAATTTAAATTGTAAGTCATACGAGCAGCATAATAATTTTAAAAGAGCTTAATGGATATTATTACATCATAGCACGCACTATACAATATTACTGTATATGAATAAAAAGCACAGTACTCAATTCAATACTGCCCATTTGTCTAGTTCAACTAATTACTGTTTATCTTCACCATAGTCAAACGTTGTTTAAGTCCATATTATAAATGTCTGTTAAAATTGTGGAAAAGAAAGATCACGGGTTTAGTGGAGCAGTGTGCCATATTAACACACAATGCATGAGTGAGACCAATGAAACTATAAAATGCTAAAATTTTATTACAAGATAGCTGAAATGTTTACAAAAAAATAGTGTAGCTAATATTGACTTAACATTAGTGTGGAAAAGTGTGAAAAATGTGTTAAAAGGGAGTTACTTACACGGTTCATCCTTGGTGAGGCAAACACTGTTTTTACACCACCATGAATCCAAGTAATGTGAGATCACCTATGTGTTTGTACGTATCACCTTATCACGCACACACCATACGCGTGTTTTCATTCCACTATTAGAAAAAACATTCAGTTATTAGCAGCTTCGTAGTAAACAAATAAAATCATGATGCGTGCATTTGAGACACGGTCATCGTTTTATTTTTGTACTTGACCGATAGTTTTTTTCGATGATGTATCATCATCGTAGCAATAACCGGATACTTCAGTTCAAATAAACACAATGATTGAAATATCTACATGGCTAAGCATTACTATTATTCGTATTTATTGTTAAATGATAAATTTTATAATAACGATAATAATAATATTATTAGCTTAATAATATTGTATATTCTCATATGAGAATAAATATTTAAGCTACATTTTTATTGCAACAGAGTATTAATGCTACATAATTACTTCTATGATATTCCTGAAGCAGTGATAGCTTATAAATATATTTCATCCAAGAGTTGTACAGAAATTTTTTGTTTGTACGATTATTTGATTAAAAAAGTTTTCTACTTTTTTAGTTTCTAAAATGGGAAGGTGCTTGATGTGAAATAGTAACGAATAAAGGATAAATTACAAAGAAATTATGATCACGTGCGTCTTGAAAAATTGTAATATCTTGTAAAAGTGCGGAAATTCTTGTGTGTAACATGTAAGTATGAAATTTGTACGTGCTAAAAGTACGTGGCACGTCGGAGCACGTAATAATAATATAACAATAAAGTTAATGTTTGTTGACCGTTGTTGTAAAGAAAAGTTGACTCGGTGATTTGATAAGCAACGAAGCGATTTATTGCATTGGAGACTTGGCTGATGCCTGTTACAAGTATTTATTGCTTGCTTGGCTAGTTGCACTCATGATCCAGCATAAATAATTCATACCAATAGGAATTGCTCGTCTTTTACTTCAGTGCAACCTCTGCTGCTTGTAGTCCATCTTATAGCGGTGAAGCATGCATTCAGTCCGTACTTAAAATTGTACATATGAGCGATTGGCCCAACTTGTTAGTTGGTTTAGTAATAGGCCGGAAACTCCCGTTAGGTCGTCTCTTGTGATCTGTTACTGTCGGCCTTGACTTCCCTCTTCTTCACTTACCTCCACAATCTCAGCAATTTTTACACAGGATGCAATTGCAGTAACTAGGAGAGTTTTTTATCTCTCTATATACCCATTCGCATTTCTAACATACCTTTGTCATAATTAATAAACTCAAAGTAAAGAGTAAGTCTTGTCACATAAATGTTGCAAGCATGCAATCCTATTATTAAGTTGTTTATGGAATAAATGCATTAAAAATCGTTCGCTTTCTGTAAGTGACACATCATTACTTACAATAATTGAAGAGACAGAATGGAAAAAAATTGTATAATTGGTAAAGAGTAGATGCCGACGGTGAGATATGATGACAGACATCATTTTGACAACAACAGTTCATATACAAAAAATCTCATGATTTATCCCACACATTCCATCATTAAATTGAAAAAAGCAATGGAATTATTTGTTGTTTTGAGTTGAAAAAGATTTTCCTATCGCAAATGCATTGACTATTGCGGATTTAATTGACACAAATTGCTATAACAGTAAATTAAAGTAAACTTGACAGCTTAACTGAAATAATTTGTTAACGTCGTAATTTTTGTTTACTCTTTTGACTCACCCTAATTGTGGAAAAGAGTTTCATGTGTAATGTTGGTAATGAGAAAGTACACACTACACGCGATTTAGGTTGTGTTAAATCAAAAAAGATTCTGTACGTCATCTGAAAGGATTACTAGGTATAGTGCATGTCTTGTGAATAAAAAAATTGAGAAACCGCAGAAACTTGAGCTGAATGACATTTGCAGATTTTCGCACCTGTTGCTCCATGCTGCCACACTACAATACAGTGCATTCAATAAGCGTTAATTGTTAATCACAGCAATTCTCCTACTATGCAAAATCAAGTCCAAGGATAATGCAAAAAAGTGCAACAAATCTCATCAAAGTCAAGTTCATTGAATTTTTAATGGTTTCCAACATTTTTCCAAGTCAACTTTGTTGTAAATTGTAAAGACGAAAATTGCTCATTGCAAGCGCATTAAACAAATGAACCAAGCCATCCACTCACTACGTCTCCTTTCTATTGGAATTTAATCAAACTACTAAATATTGGTTGATGATCTTGTGTGATTTGAGGTTAATGTGGAAAATGTGAGTTAATTTCACAAAGTTCACTGGCGACGTTTTCTATAGTGTAATTCATCATTAGCGATTTACATTGCCTATAATATGCTTCCAATCCAATATATGTGCAACATGTCTCTAGAAAATCGCAACCTGTAAACGAAAATCTTACCACTTAACGCGTTTAGAGTTTATGAGTCAAGATCAAGAATATAATATTTTTCAAGTTTATGTGTTTTAAACTGAAGATCTTTTATGTCTGCTGTACAATAATATTACGTGCGTGAGTTTCTATGGTCAAATTGTCGTCTTTGGGTATATCCACTACTTATTCTCACTTGGACTTTTTTGGGTCAGCCAGCGTCACATAATATTCTTACGGGGAAACCAAGCGGCTATAAATGGTTTTATTAAGTGTAGACCATTTTTGTACAAATAATAATAATAATGCTCTGTTATTCAACACCTAAATCAAACCATAAATTATTATTGTGTAGTGATTCTTTTCTGTGCTGTCACAATCACGTAACATTTGTATTGTTATACGCGTTTGATGAGTAGGGCAGGGGTAGTCTCATGCATGTGATCCTGTAACACGGATTGATACAACTACACATACAGCTACAACATGCAGCTACAGCTAAATAGTGGTAAAGTAAGTATTAAAAACAGAAATCTCTGACTAGACCTAACATTATTGTGTTTTATGAGTAGCAAAGGAGGAGAGTAGAGGAAGAAGAGAGAAACCGCATTTTATCATCAACCAGCAAAGCAAACAGAATTTCAGAAACAAAAAGGAGGCTAACAAGACAAAACAGAGCACAGAGTCTCTTGTTGACTTTGCATTGGGGTTTCCTATTGAGGACACCTTTTGGTTACGTCAATTACACTGGCCAGGTCTCACAGTCACAGTCACTAATACTCAAAACAACATCAAGTCGTAACACTTTGTAATATTGTAGTAATAGCTTGTTGCAATGTACTTCAGATGACATACCAACATATTTCAATGCTACTTCAAATTTAAAATCTCAAATTTCAACTCCATAATATTATGCATCTTTATTTATGTCTGCACAACAAAGCGTTATGGCACAGCTCTGAGTCCACAATTGTCACATAAACATTTTCAATGAGCATAATATCATTTAGACATTTCTATAGGCCAAGTTAAACCATGGTAGGCACGCAGCAGACGTAATTATGTCAACTGCAGTACAGTAGTGACCAACAAGGCCACAATGCCATAAGAAAATTTATGTAAGAAGATTCGATACCTATAAGTACACATATTTGTTACAAAGCATTGTAGAAAATCGAAAAAATATTTAGGAAATAGGTTTTATATAATTTTTTTGGAATTTGCAATCAACATTTTTATTATCCTGATGTTTTTTTATATCATTGTTTATTTATTGAATTCTTTGTAATGGTTTCAGTTTCATGAATACATTTTCATATACTTACTAATTGTTACTAAATTGTATCCTGAATATATTGCGCTATGTATTGAAATCATTAACTTCCTGTAAATAAAGAGTACTAGAGATGATTATAACATTAGAAGTGATTTTGTGTACAGATCATATATACAGACACAACCAGTAGATATTATTATGTTACTTGCACTGCGTGCATTGTATTGCAGTGAATAACGATTACATCTTTCTTATTATAAAGTCGTTTTAATTGAATTGTGAAAGGATTTGCGTGTTTGGGATTAAATTAGCGTTATTATGTTATGCAGGCGAGTTGCTGATTTCGTCTGTAGTAAGGAAACATTGCACTTAAAATTATTAATGCTACTTTTACCTCAGTTTGAGTTTTATTAAATGTAGTTTTTGGCTGAAAGTATTGAAATGTGTGCATTCTCTTGAGCACGCTGCACCGGTTAGCGTTATGTAAGCAGTTACTTCTTTTAGCAGGTAGTTGTAGGGTTGTTGTATGTAACACAGAGTAGCAATCTCAACTGAGCAGATTTGGATATTGGGCGATTAGCATTAGAGACTTTGGACTGTGTACGGCTGTATTTATGCAGCAGTTGCATACCTGGTGGGTTTAAAGTTGAATTGTGAGTGAATTACGCTAAGCAGTTACATTTAGAAATCATGCAGTACTGTAAAAGGTAGAAAACCAGAGGTGAGAGTGAGATTCCGGAAATGCCACTTCCATGTGTAGCTCTTGCTCTCGTCCGTCCTGCTTCGTTGCGTCAAACAACTTACTGTCTTGTTCTTAATACTTAATAGCATATTGCCTGCACATTGCACTGCATTCGACCAAGTAATCGGAAAGAGTTAGGTGATCTGATCGGAATATATTTCAGTTATATATAATAAGACAGAAAGTAACATAATATTTACAAAATGGTCAAAGCTGAGTTGTTCCAAGTACATTATGCACCGTATAGGTACACCGCTATTTAACGATACAAAGTGCAAGAAAATATTCAATAGCACATTTTTATATGGCTTCACGTGTAGTATTCTCGGAATCACAGAACTATCTACTGATATAATATATTATATTATACATACTAAGATGATACAGATATTATATTACTTATTCTTTTGTTCAGGATCCGTTGTTGGCATTTCTCTCGGCTAATCCAATACTACAAACTACAACTTTTTTTTGCATTAATCATAAAATTCTTTTTGTACAGTGTGTCTTTGTATTATTCCACACAGGTTAAACTATACCATTGCATTTTATATAGACACAACAATAGAATGCACATTTGAAATATTATGCTATATGAGATTGCATGATAAAAGAGACTCAAACAAACGGAAAAAGAACTAGGTACGTATTTGTACGTGTTACACAAAAAGCTGATAAGAAAAACTGCATTTTATTATCCTGCTGCGCCCAATATGTGTTTCAATCACTCTTCCAATTTTTTCTGTAAAGAATAAGGAAAAGTGCGTAGGCACAAAGTGATTTTAGATTTTCGGATGACTGCTTTTTTGTTAGAAGCACATTATGGTAAAGATATACTATGGTGGTACAACAATGCGGAATTTTATTTATCTGTAATAATCGTTTTTTTTCTTCTATGTTCGATTTTTCCTCGTCATCATCACTAATTGTAAGTACCTATTTAATATAACACGACTTTGACAAAGAGAACAGCTATTATTATTTTACTGCATTCTTATAATATATCAATACGTAGAAACACTGTTCATATTTATATCTAATAAAAAATTGAGAAACTTGATTTATAAATACCTTGTAGTTATAAACTGAAAACTAAAAAGACTTGAGATATTAAAGATAGTCATTTAGCACAATAATGTTGCATTTAACATTTACTAATGTGTTACTAGACGATGAGGGTTTCCGTATCATTTAATAAGGATATGGAAGGAAGGAAGGAAGAAAATCTGATTTCTAAAATAATGTTTTAACAAAGTTTTACTGTACTTTACTGTGTGTACAGTAAATGAGTAGCTATACACGTTCTTTGCGATTAGGAGGAGACTTGAGAGTTAGTGAATGCAATAGCCCTTATCACAACAAGAGAAGATAGTCAGGGCAGAAGTGGAAGATGTTGTAGAGAAAGATGTTTCTTCTGTCTGTTGTCCTGTTTTTTTCTGGCATTGCTTTCTGACCACCGCACCACACGGTCTTGCACATTGTGTGAGTCTTGTTGTGAGTTTGCAGGTGTTGTGTGAGTGCATTTCGGATGAAAGAAGACCGTTGTTTCCGTTTTTTGTGGTTACTCTGCTCTCTTGTTGTGCTTCTGTTGGTGTCGGCGATGACGGTGGAATCCAATGCAATTATTCCATCTTGGCATATTTATTTTTCCATAGAAATGTTTTTCCTTCTGCAAGCTAGAAACTCAACACACACATTTTTGTAAATATACATCTAATAATATTTTTGTGTCCATTACCATAGTAGTAAGGTAAATCCGTATTTGAAGTTCTAGTATATATGGTAATTGCTGTTTGTAAAACTATATATCCAGATAGGTATTTGGCATGATATTTGTACACCTATTATTATGATAATATTTTGTTGGCATTTTATATTAATATTATTACTGTGATGGAAAGAGAAGTCTGAGCCAGGAGGAGAGTCAGCCAGCCATTCCATCTCATTGAATCTCATTATCATTTCCACTATTGTCGTTATTATTAGTCTCGGACAAAATCAAAGAAGTATGAAAAGACTTAAGATATTCCACTAACCATTTCACCATAATATTCTTCCCACTACTGTTTGCAGACTACCTCAACTACAAATAGTTTAAGAATCATTTGCATTACAAGAAAACTATTTTTCCCCAGTATAGTTACTATATGAGATGTTTTTACTGTTGTGTATTTGTACTATATTCTACTTTATGTGTAATTCCAAGCTGCTTTGATGTTGGCCACTCTTTATTTCATCGTCACACAGGGGAAGCCGATTTTTTTGAATAGGGACAACGAGACACGTAGGTTATTGGAATGCATAATGTTTAGTTATAAAAATACTTACTACTTCGCGTGGGCATGTAGTACAAATAAAATAACATGCAAATCCTTAACTACACACTGTAAAGTAAGGAGTTGCTCAGACACAAAAGAGTCATAATATTATACAAAGTTTGAATGCCTATTAAAGAAAAAGCAACTGCATTTTTTCAAGTTGAATTTGTTATGCAAATCTGTTGCGGACATTATGGCTGCTGTTGAGGGTTATACGGCAAATAATTACAAGTTGTAATAATGCCATGAAAATCGAATGCAACCATAAACTGTATGACTGTATGACATAATATGACTTTGCATTGTACCTGTACTACTAGAATAAACATGTACTGACAATCTGTGCATCATTACGTGTCTCTTTATTTTTAATTCTGATATATTCATCATCGCAGCATTCATTACGGTACTACTTACTTAGATTATACAAACTCGTACAAAGTGTAGACACTAAACAGTACATCTTTTTATCGCAGACATGTCTGTGCAAATTGAAGTGCATTGCTTTTGCCACTAGGATATTATACAACACACTGTGATGACATTCTGTTGCCATTTAAATTTGTATTGCTTTAGTACATATTGTGTGTAGAGGTCTTATTTAGTAACAGTTTGTATAATACACAATAGGAATACATGTTGGTGCACTTGCAACAATTATACAGAGAGGCATAGTGTATTTTGCATAAGATGATGGTGAATGATGATATTGAAGCTGCATTTATACCTATAGCTTGGCTGACTTCGTTTCGGTCTGTTGTTATGTGTTGCTAGTTGATATTGTTACTGCACTTTTAGCACTACCTGTCTTCTGATGTGTAATGTGTGTGTGGTATGATGGAAAATGTTTCTCTGTAGGGTTTGCTGTAGGCTAATGTTAAAAGCAAAATTTGATAATATGTGAATGATGTTCGTATGAATGTCTACCTATTTATTTACACAACACATTAAGTAGCACCATTTATAAGTATTATGTGTAGATGTATGTAAAAATACGTGAGTGAATAAAAGGTGTCTGTGTACGAGTTCTGTGCTGATCTGATGAGAGTTAACGGCATTTGAAGTTCTTTTCTTTATTATCTCACCGTATACATACGTGGAAATGATGTGTATGCATTACATCAATCTTACCATCCATAGTATACCACGGGCCAACTCAAAACTGACAATGAGATGAACTAAATAACCACTCACGTCATACCACACAGAGTTGAATGTTCAATTATTATGAGAGATAGTTTTGTACCAATTCGGATATATCTCAGTTAATTCAGAGCAAAGCAATACTCTGACCCTTACAACGAAGACTAAAGTGTTTTAAAACACTAATGGACACATAATTGATAATAATGATAATAAAGCATTAGCAAGAATAAAGTGAGAAGAGACGTGTCCAAGAGAGGACACGATGAACATATAGCTCAATAGTTCATAGGATTTTGTTAAGTATCTGAGCAAGTATCCCAAAATGACGCGATTCTGAAGCATCTACATATAACAATTCAATGTATTTATTGTGCTTTACAAGAATTAATTAGTCGGCGTCAAAGCAACTAATATATTTTTGCTACTAAATAAAAGTTATTCCAAACTATACATCTACTACATAACATAATTATTATGAATTTGTTACGTATCATAGGCAGGGGCACGACGGATTTACACATAACAATTTAATGTATTTGTTAATTGTCTTTACAAAAATTAATTCATCGGCGTCAAAGCAACTAATATATTTTTGCTACTAAATAAACCATTCAAAGCTGTAATAAAGTAGCGCAAGAATATAACTATTATTAACGAAATCACCAAAGGGTTACCAAATAAGTTAGCAACAGAATAACTACTTAATAAAAGTTATTCCATTTTATAAATATACTACATAACATAACATATTATAATTATGAATTTATTAGTAACTGAAGAGTAGTCAAAACCTACACAAAACAATTTAATGTATTTACTATGCTTTACAGAAATTAATTCATCGGCGTCAAAGCAACTAATATAGTTTGGTTGCTAAATACTACACTACAAGGCACACGTTATTCCAATTTGTTAATGAAATTAAGTCAAATTTCTTGATTTATTAATTTACTGTATAGTGTACCTAATAAAATATTATCTATTATAATACTGTTTTTACACGTATTACATTCACAAAGGATATTTAACAACGTTCATTAACAATTTATTGTATCTTTATTGATGCTGACATACGCAATTTCCTAGAAGAAGAATTTCCTTTGCCGGAGTTGTAGTAATAGTAATTTATGTGAGTAATGTCAGAAGTTGCGTTGCTGTGTTACATACTTACGGATGTTGTACACCAAAAATTATGTTGTGGTACAATAATTTATTGCTGTTGTGGACAAACTACATTATGTACAACATACAGTTGTAGTTACGGTAAATGTAAGTAGTAATAATAATAATAAGTGCGGCACGGCAGTAGCAGTAGGTTAAGTTTCTACTACAATATTATTACGAGTCGGTCAAATGTGATTATTATATAATAAGTTGAGCAGTTGAAGTTGGAATGTTAAACTGCCACTTCAATCGTGCCGTGTGAATTTGACTTCTCTATGCTGTATGACAATGTCCTCACCTGTCCTTCAACCCTTTAAAGCCTGCTCTCGTTTTTATTCCCTTCTTGTGGCTATAAACTCCTAATCTCAAGAAAATCTCTCGATGTGTTCATCATGGTAATTATTATCTGACTTTTAAATTGCTCTGCGACACTTCGCTGGACATTCAGACTTTAAACTGTCCTCACAAGCAATTTAACATTGTACAAGTACTGATGTTATTAGAATTATGAAAATATAATAATGATATGAGAGATTTCATTGTTTAAGAGCTTGCAATTTCATGTTACTTCTCACATTTCCTATAAAAGAGGATTCTTAAACGATTTAACATTTTAGTTGAAAATAAGTTTGCAGTGTAGTATTGTACAATGAATTTAATTATTCAACATTTAATTATGACGAATAAGTATATTGATGAAAATATTTTCTGCGTTTTATTGTGTGTGTGTGATAAGTTCACCACAAAAAATGCTCTATTTATTGAGCAAATGAAATTATTGTAGAATCTTGTACTCATAATAATAATAAAATATGTGCAATGCATTAGCTGGTTTAGTAAACACTTCATCCAGAACTTAATAATAAAGAGAAAAATCGAAATTAAAAACTTCAGAGAAATAGCTAAATTAGAAATTTTTTGTCTTAACATGACGAATTGCAAGGTTCCACGTAAAAAGCACACTCTTCCTTTCATCATAAATTAAATATAAGAGCTAATCATGTATACGATAATAATCAACTGATGACAAGTTATCTACTTTTATATTAAACATCATATTGGAATAGTATTCTTAGATTTAGTTGTCGGTGTTCAAATGACTCAAATGAATGAGAATTGAGAGCATACTACTATATTATACACATTGGTGATTTTATTTCATTCATTCGTATTCCTCTTTAGACGCTTTTAAATATTGCTACTGCTACCAGGGGAGTACCGGCCCTGGTAGCAGTAAGGCTACCAGGCCCCCCCCCCCCAGATTCTGGAAAAAAGGGGTTGTTCGGTATTTATTTACATTAGTATATTATTTTATTCTTATTATATTTACATTTAAGTGTAATGAACTGTATGCATTTTACGGCAGCATTGTGTGTATTAAGATGATATATCTACAATTAAATTTGCTTTCATTAGTAATAATTGTAGTTAGCATGTACAGCGACTACCATAACAATGATATTGTGGGTATGCACTGAATCATAGAAATCTTCTCACAAGTTCATTTCATAATTTCACATTTCCAATAGCAGAAAACGTGTATCATATTATGTATTATGTATACCAATAGCTGTATTGTTATGAAGTTTAATAAGATAATTGCATTTTTACATGCTAATTGTTGTGCGATTACATCCTTTCCTTTTCTCAAATTATTAGTGGGTGCATTAGACAGACGTATGCATTTGTTCACTCAGGCATAGATTAGAATGCATAGATAGAACAGAAGAACTGAACTCCAAAACTAAGACTTTGTAAGGTGAATAATATTTATTATTGTATGAGATAAACGTGTAGTCATTAAAGCAATAAATTACTTGCATACAAATCATATATAATTGTAAGTACTCTACGTAACCTAATCGATATGCCCGTTGACTACACGCACGCAAGTAATATTCCTAATTAATTACATATTATGAAAAATAAATATAACTATTATAAATATTCCCAATGTACGATAATGATAATATACCAGTATTCTAACAATCATTCACAATTATTAACCCAATTTTGTTTACTTGAAATGTAAAAAGTGTGTTAGTATCTATATTCTACTATTCTAATATGCAAATTCGTTTAAGGTATATATAAAGATTAATTAAATGGCTATGTAGTTTACATGCTGCAATTAAACAAGTACATGTTAATAAGTGGCCTTTTAGTGAAATGCAATTAAAATAAGAACAAAGTTGAAACCACTTAAGCAAAATATAATTTAAATTGAGCTTTAAAATATAGTCGTCACCCAATTTGCTTATCAATTGGCCCCAAAGTATACCTAATGAAACAATTGCAGAAACATCTTGATACATGCATTGTATCATAGTCAGTAGTATTAGTATCTACGTCAAGAAATGTTCAGTTTGAAGTTTTATAGAGCATCGTTTCATTTTTTAATTACAAACTGGTTTTTTACCACACTGGCGCAATAAAATGAATAATATGAACTGTCCTTAAACACTGATTGAAAAATCTTGTTTTTGGAAACTCAAATTGAGTGCAATGGATTTTCTTTGCAGATTTTAGCAGTTGTAGGTGAGGTCTGAACTGCATAAAATGTTAAATGTACCTTATCTGTATGTATTTTATATTGTGTGTTTTTTCAATGACAACTTTATTGCGAGTAGTAGTAGTAGTAAAAGGAAAAGTGGTATAGAAGAAGGTTTGTTAAATGTTAACTAAGGTACTTATGTTACCTTAGTTATTACTTAATTTGTTTCAGATTGTAGACCAACTAATTTTTTGAAGTCGAGGTTCTATACGATAAAGAAATGAATGAAGAGATTTTCATCATTGATTGATTGGAGAAAGCACTTGTTTGAGATTACTGTTTTTACTGCAATAGGTGTAAATGATAAATATGATAATGGTAATAACGTAAACTACTTTGGAGGCATTTTTAGTGTCAAGTGTATTCTCTCTTGGAGAAAAATGACATTAGAAAACATTTATACACGACAGAAGACACCAATGGAATGTGATGGCAGACAACATTAAATAATGTAAATATTTTTGAACAAATAAATATTGCAAGCTTTGCAAAGCATAGCGAAATCGAAGAATGAATCGTATGGTTCTAACAAGTAAACGTTCACTTATGTGTCTCACGGATTTCAATGAAATTTTGCACACATGATGTTTAGGCCATATCTACCTCACATGCAAAATATAGGTTCCCCTTAAAGCCTTGGGAATTGTTGAAAAAAAATCGAAAATTTGAACCTCAAAAATGGAATTTTTCTTATGGGAATTAACATGGGAAAATAATTCGAAAGAAGGGTCCCCCCTGTGGCATTTTTCATAATTTGGCTACTTTTGAAGAATCAGTCTA
>JABASD010003892.1:0-17723 GCA_019776165.1 Pogonognathellus flavescens | reverse complement strand
GAGACATGCAAGATGTGGTAGAAGTGACTGAATTCACTGTACAAATGGATACCGAATTGGAAGGTAATTAATTCGTACTTTAATTTGTGTTCGGATAGATTCGAAGTAAACCCTGGGTTATTAGACCTCCATTTCACAATTTAAATGTGGTGTGCAACTGGAAAACGAAAAAATTCGTTGTTTGAAGTTTTTTAATATACAGGTATTATGGGTGGTTCCATTTTCCATTTAATTTTCCAAGAAGGGTTCACGAATTGATTTCCAAAAATCCATTATGGAAGAATAAAGGGGGGAAAGACAATATTTATTTATCAACGAAATAAAACTGTCACTGCCCACTGCTATATGTATAAATATGGTAGCCGAAAAGACTCAGCAATGCTTTATTATATTACTGAGTCATACTAATAATAAAATAGACTGTTTTAACGAAAATTAGAATATATTATATTATTATTTTACTTTTCTACTTTATAAATGATTTTGTTAGAGTGGTTTGTGGGTATAATGTTATGTTGTCATGTAATTTTATAATATCAATATTTAAACTGGAAACAGTTTACCTAATTATTCCTGTGTCCGAAAATAATTTTGAATCAATAGTCAGTCTTACTTTCGTCTGATTAAAATATAAAATTTTCCATTGGTAAATATTTGCAGTCTTGGGCAAAAAACGTTATGCACTAAAATAGCAACTTTTCTCAAAGTTAATCATTAAAGTTACAATAAATTATCAAACCGCAGCGGCGCATATGTTTCAAATGTTTATTTTAGTTTTACTACAGTAAAATAGTAAAAACTCGATCAGTTTACTTACTTTACTTTATATGTAAAAGAAATAATATAAAGTGATATGTTTTAATGTAAACAGAATGGTTCAGAAAAGAAAGAAAAACAATTCGGTCGAGTATTTGATACTCGATAATTGGATATGGGATGTGTCTGCTGACCCTGGGCATGGCCGGTATTGCCTTTCTATTTGGCATTTACCCACTTTTGGAAAAAAAACACACAGCAAATCAACTCAGATTTAAAGGAGTGATTGCCGAATTAGCTGGATATCTATCCGTTCGTGGAAATGAATGGCCAATCCGCTTATTCTTTAGTCTCTGGATGTTCCAAATGTCATTCAGTATCGTGTCTGCAGTTACATTTCATATCCTCATTAGCATCACATTTTGTCAAGTCGTAAAATCCTGGTTGGTGTTCCTCATCAGATTGAAGACTCAAAATCATCGGGAACAAAAAGCGTACCGTCTGTTGGCGATTCTGATGCAAGATGCAAATCGATACGCAGATATGCTGCTGACGGCGTTAATACTTGGAGGACAAATTCTGGTCGTGATGAGTTTATTCGGATCAATGCGATTCTACGATATCCTTCCAATGCCAATGTATTTGATACTCCCGTTCTTCTTCATGGTTGCAACATTCGTAGTCGCTGCTTGCATTCCTCAAGCGGCGCACATTCACTACAAATCCGAAATGCTAATAAATAATTGGAAGAATCATCCGGATAAATATCTGAGGAAATTTGCATTCAGCTGCAAACCTGTCAGAATTGATATCCGACCATTCTTCTTTATTACAATGCCAACAATTGTAACATTCATGCAAATTGCTTTGGACAACGTCATCAATCTATTGTTGACGTTTGAATAAATATTATGGAAAAACGGAAAAAAGGGTTGTTCAACAAAATTTGGGCTCTTAGCTTCCCCAAGATGACTTGAGCTCTCCCCTCACTCCATTACAAAATACGAGGTGCGAGGTACGCCTCTGATGACACGGTGATGCGAGTAATATAATGTTGTATCATATAAGATTTCATCAAGTATTTTTTAAAGTGGATCGAGCTCACTTTAAAAAATAACAACATTTTTGGCCTTCACAGTTGCATATTTAAAAAAAAACTTTTCCTAAATATAGGGGGTGGGTGTCAAGTTCGGTTAACCCATATGTAGATTCGCCTTTAGGTAACTGAATGGACTTTCAAATTACATTTCATCCTGAATGATGCATTACATTCTACAGAACAAAATTGGTTCATATCTGCTTCGTGTAAATTGTTCTCATTCCTATGGCTATTTAATACAACATAATAAATTGTGGGTGAATTTGGTATACACTTTGTTGCCAATTAATTTTAATTTTTGGAACAATGAGGACATTGTACTCAAACTAATTGTATAATTGTACTAAATCAATTGGTCGACTGCAGATACTGTTCTGATAAGCAATATAAGTATACTCAGCTAATTTGATGAAAATTATTTAAATGTTTGTTTGTTCAGAATAAGCATAGTATATAAGTTAACGAAGGACATAAGAAATATTATATGTAAACTGAAGCAATAAATGTATTAAATTGTATTTCCATGTTACATTTATTTGAAACTCAAGCTTATGCTTACCATTAATGGTGCTTGACAGGCTGCCTTATACAGAATGGACTGAAATATTGACATAATAATTCTTTTCAAATGCATATTTTTTAATTTGTAACGTAGTTTTTTTAAAAGGGCATAAATATATAAATAGTAAAAATACATAAATCCCCATTAGGGGATTAAAATGTGAATGGGCAATTATATTTGCATTATAAGTACAATTCTAATAAAGATACGTACCAGTTTATAAATATAAGTACCATGTTATATATATGTGATGCATACCTATGTAATGGATGTATATTTAATGTGATCATCTTATTTTATATAAAAAGACACCGTATATAATTGCAATTTAGAATCGTCATTTAATTTATGCTATTTCTTGATTTTTCTTGATATTATTGTGATATTATTCCTAATTTATCAATTGAATAATGTAATTTGAACTACAAACTGATGTGATGTAAAGGTCATGATGTGATGTGACGCTGAAAGGTCAAATCACACTTAATAAATACAATACTATACTATATAATGGATGTAAAGACTTCGTCGCATCGCCCTGAATAAACCGACATTGATTGATTGAAGCACAATTTTAATTAAATTAAAGCAAGACATAACAAGTTAAAAAATTAAATGGCGAAGCATATTAGTTCGATTATTTTGTCAGTGGGAAGTGGGTATTTATTGTTTCGAGAGCGTAAATCATAGCGAAAACCTTCATAGGGATATAAAAGCGCCAGTACAGTATAATATATTAAGCTCACACGTTATAGAGAGAGAACTATACCTAATTTATCCTTTCATTAACACGTTTGATTTTTATAATCTTCACATTTGAAAAGCATTATGTCCTTAATTTATTACATGAATTGATGACCTTACCTTATCTTTCGTTACAACTCACCTGAATAACTGCTGTAAAAGCTCATTAACACAAAAAAGACATAAAAATAGAACTACAATACCAATGGTAATTGTATTCTGGTAGAGGTCCATTAAGACCACACTTGCTAATTTGGGGTGCGGCGCACCTTTGAGGTACGGAAAGTCCCGCATCCCGCACCGCACTGCGGTTGCAGTTTCCGCATCTAGGATGCGGGTGCGGTGCGGCTAGAGTTTCCGCATCTTAGGTGCGGGTGCGGTGAGGTGCGGCTGGAGTTTCCGCATCTAGGGTGCTGGTGCGGCGCGGGTGCGGTGCGGATGCGGAAGACAATACACAAATCCAGTACAACCACTTAGGTTTTGTTTAAAATTTGTGTTTACCTTCATTTATAAACAACATATTTGTCATTTTTATGACTTCGGATGAAATAATACTATAAATTGTGTAACTTGTTTGCTATAATATATTTGACTGTTTGAGTTAAAACTTTATGATTTCGGGTGCAAGTGAGGATGCGTTCTATAATTTTCGATGTTGGGTGCGGATGCGGTGCGGTCGATTTTTTCGATTTTGGATGCGGGTGCGGTGCGACTTGAGTTTCCGCATCAAGGGTGCGGATGCGGTGCGACTTGAGTTTGCGCATCAAGGGTGCGGGTGCGAGTGCGGTGCGGCAAAGTGAATTAGCAAGTGTGATTAAGACTCCATTGTACTTATACTACAATTAATATCACTTGATATGGGTGGGGGTTATTAATTGAAATGTGAGTAAATTCCTACGCGTTTTGACTGCTGCTCAGTTACACAGCACAAACCCTCTTGTTATGCTTGTGACATGCCATTCTGTTATTTTCCATGCTGTTTGAGATAAGCAACAGATTTCCCACATTTCATTAAATAATACACATTCATGACAAATGAACGTACAATAGGGTCTCATTGAGATGAATATACCTTTCAAAGCTGTAATAAAGAAGCGCAACAATACGTAATTAAGTAAGTCACCAAAGGGTTGTCAAATAGCAGCAGAATAACGTCTCTGACTGTATATTAATTTTATCCACTGCTGATGTTTATATGTTTAAAAACCCCACTTCCCATTATGAAAATATTTAAACGTTAGCGGTGGTCTTCAAATTTCAAATTTGGCGGCCTTCAATTCCAATTCCAAGTATAAGCAGAATTTACTTACAATTAGTAGCATTTAAAATGCAGTGGATTGTTGGTCAGGTCAAAGGAAAGGTCCAATGTCATTAAGGAGTTGCCGACCGACACCATTTACAAACTGGATGTTGGTTGTCATTACGAGATAACGCATAAAAAGCTTGAAAGATTTATGTCCAATCGCTCGGGGTTGCCACGGACGGATAAAAACAGACGGACAGACGTAGACATGATTGCTATAAAGCAGCTGGCGCTACTTAATAGGGAGATAAGGGTCATACATTATTAATAATTAGTACGACCATGACTGCTCTGTGTGGTTTTAATATTACTTGATGGAAACATTGTATCCATCAGTATTTCAGTCATAGCGATATTTTGAAAGTGAAATAATTTAATTAATCCACATTGTAAACATTGTGCAAAATTCAGTTGCCAACAACGATTGACAACTCAATTAGCATCAACAGCTGTTAACGCCTATTTTTAGGTAATAGGTAAGTGAAATAATTGTATATTTTTTGCTACTATACTATATCTGTCTATCAATAATTTATTCCTTACAAAATATTTTGTGGTATTTGCAGTTGGCTTTCCGTTGAAGCTACACCAGAGTTCAAATCATTGCAATTGAATTACAATATTGAATGACAATGAACATCACAGTTACGAATTTTACTAAAATTAACATATGTGCTCTTCGAACCGCAACAAGGGTGCTGAATAAAATCATTTCGGACAACAGTAAAAGGTGCTTATAAATAGTATTATATTTATTAATTATTCGATAATCAACATCTTCCTTTCCAGTCGTTTGCCGGATTGCCACATTAATTATACAAACGCCTTCATGGCACTCAATCTTTTATTCAATTTAATTTCAAATAGCGAGCTGAATACTTATATTGCAAATCATTTATCTTATTACTACTTATACGTTAGACTAAATATGAAATATTCTTAAATCATTTCTATCCATTTATCATTTTATTTAAATTACAAATTCCAATTTCGGTTCATTATCAGAGTATGTTCACCGGAAATAATTGTGGTACGTTGGTTGTGGATTCGGAAATGTGACGAAAACCATGTTAGCTGAATCTGTCCCACATAAGAAGCTTTTGGCTCTTGATATTGACTCCGCAATGATAAAATACGCCCATCAAAATTTCAGTTCTTCTTCTATTGATTATCTTATTCAAGACTTCGGTCAAAATTTCAACAGCCTCGATTTAAAGTTACGAAGTCTGGAACATCAAGTGGATTTGATTTTTTCAAACTATGTTCTCCATTGGATTCCTCGATCCGGCAAACTGAATTCGGTGATGAACATTGCAAAATTGCTTAGTCATGGTGGCCGATTTTATGGTTCAATTTGTATAGTCAATGATCCTGAAGAATTTATCAGCGATGAAGAAAAAGCTCAACTAACAAAGGGTGTACTTGCAGTACCAACTCGTTTGGAGCAGATGGCAATGTGGGAGAAATATTTCAAGAGTCAAAACATGCAAGTAGAATATGAGATGGTAGATTGCACGACCGATTTCGGAACTCCTACTCAATACAGACGGGATATCGCTCCATTTATAACTATGTGGGACTAGTTTATTGTAAACAAGAAACAACGGGAAGAAAATATTGATGCGTTAAAAGAACTTTTTTTGAGAAGTTACGGGGCGTATAGAAAACAACTTACGGCTGAGGAAGTAATGAGTGCTCAAACAATCCATATTGACACTATGTTAATAAAATGTACAAAGCTTTAAACATACTAATGCTAAATGCGTTTACATGTTGCTCCCCAAGATGTACACTACATACTTAATAGTCCATAAATGAATTTACATTAAACAAAAAATCATTAATATTACTATTACAATTTTGCAAAAGTGTTGGAGAGAGAATAAATAAAATGCAGCGATACAATAAACAGTGTATTTCAAATATTATCGTTTTGTATTGTAAAATAAATGTGCGTGTAAACATATTAGTAGTGTTAGGGACAGAGTTCAGACGTCCACTGGATAGTGGATAAATTGGAATATGTCAACATGGAGAAAATGGTATCAAAACATTTTGTTGTCCGGTGGATAAATTGGATATAATGGATAAAAATGAAATACAGTGAAAAGAAACTCACTTGTAGTAGCAAAATGAGTGGCAAAAAAATAAATAATTTTTAACCTATAAATTGCAACTGAAAATGCAATCCCACTTCTTATTCATGATGCTTAATATGTTTTGAAAATTTCATATAGCCGATTTTACAACCCTGCATTTCAATTATTGCAAAAACCCATATATTTATCCATTTTATCTAACATAACTAATTTATACATTTTGTCCATGTTATCCTGGTGGATGGCTGCTTAGCACAAAGGGCCGGATTTTTTAAGCTCTGGTGAGGGATATGATTATTGTGAGTTTCATTATACATAATACGTATAATATATTTGAAGTTAACAGCGAAGACTAAGATATGTCAAGTTATTATTCACATGAACAATTACAATATTAAATTAAGAATATGACAGTGACGGAAGCTTGATAACCATTGATAAGTCAAGTTCCATAATTTTTAAATACTAATTATTTGTGCTGGCAAAACGACTTCATGATCCATTGCTTTAGTATAAAAGACCGTCGGTGACATCAAGTCAAGGCTCTAATTTACTTTCCATCAGCGCTCCCCAGTCGCCGCCAGACATATACTTGTTAGCAGATCCCTAATATATTGTATAACACATTAGGCTATTTATTGTTAGTTGTTAATTTCTTGTTGTTAGCAATATAGTATTATTCGCTTTGTTACACACGTTACCGGTTGTCAAAATTGTTGAATTGTTGAATACAATTGTTGAACCATAGAGGTAAATACTAATTAATTACATAATAAAAGTTATAATATGACAAATATTAAGAATTGATTATTATCAAGGCCTATTCTCCATTCCATGGCATGAAGCTGTGTCGCATCATGCATAAAGGATGGGCTATACTTCATCCACAGCCACCGCATAAGTATAAACCCTTTCAGTAGTAAATCATGTTTATCGTTAAAATGAAGTTTCACTTCAAAAGTCTCTCCGCAAATAAATTTAAATTTGTGTTAAGGGTGACTGCAATGAATAGACTTCAGTTTATATAAACTTTCTTTCATGATTATATTTAATGTTACGGCTGACTTTCCAATTTCGTACTACCGAATAATAAAAAACTTGTTCCTTTCATCACCACATTTGATTTTTACAATCTTAACGTTTGAAAAGCATTAAATCATCAATTTGTTACGTAAATTGATGACCTTATTTTATCTTGCGTCACAATTCATCATTCATCTGACTTACTCCTGTAACACTTCATTTACACAAATAGAAATATCAACACTATGATAACTAAGGTAATTACAATCTTGCGGAGGCACATTATGACTCCATTGTATAATACAATATCACTGAATATGATTGTGGGTTATTTATTGAAATGTGAGAAAATTAATATGCGCTTCGACTGTTGTTCAGTTTACAGTACAGAGCACAATCCCACAACCAGGGCCGTAACGAGGGGGAAAGCAGGTGATAATTTCTTTCAGGGCCGGACTGATTTGAGTTTGCAGTAGATAAATTTTATTAAACAAGCTGCAATAAGTTATTACTGCAATATATTTCAATATTGATTCACATTTGAAGAAAGTGGTAATTGTAATGCTGTTTTTATATACTTGTGAGAACAAAATTAATCCTTAATACTACTCGGGCGATATTGAAATATCATATGTTCCTTACATTCTAAAGTCGATTCAATCAATTCAGTGTAGAGTAATGTTAAAAGGTTATAGTATGTGCTATTTTGTTGATTGAATATGATTTAGCAAAACTTCCTAATTTTGATGAGATTATAGATGCATTTGCATCATCAAAAGTCAGGCTTATAAATTTGAGCAAACGTTTGCCATACATATTCGAATTATACAAAATAAAAGTAAATGACAAAAATACGATTATTAAATAAAATGGGTAAGCTATGATGTTTTGCAATTAACTTTTGTCCAATAAAATCAATTGCGTAATTGATACAGGGAAAAAGTTTGAATTTATTTTGAGCAAACAAGCAGTCACCTGGGGGGCCGGGAACAATGATATTTTCAGGGCCGGGAATTGATCGTTACGGCACTGCCCACAACTCATGTAATGCTTGTGACATGCCATAATGTTATCTTCTTTGCTGTATGAGATAAGCAACAGTAAATAGACAAAATTTCTCACACGCGATTAAATAATGCATGTGGTGTTATACTGTGGAGTCTCATTGAGACAGATATTAAAGCATATAGTATTGTTAGTTAGTATAACAACGACTACTCAGCGCAGTGTGCCTTTTGTATGAATTCGTGGGAACATTGTATATTTTCTCTATTGGTCTTTCACTCAGGGATACTTCGACAGTGAATTCATTTAATTCTTCCACACATTGTGCGAAATTCAGTTGCCAACAACGATAGACAATTGCCAATTAAATTCAAATCAACAGTTGTTAGCCACTATTGCTAGGTAACTGAAAAATGTACATATTTATTCCCTACTTTATAATATCTGTGTAATAATGATTTATTCCTTACAAATCATATGGCACTATTTGCAGTTGACTTTCAGTGGAAACAGTGGAAAGGACGCCAGAGTTTGAATCATTACAATCGAATCACAATGAACATTACAGTTGCGAATTTTACTAAAATTAACAGCTGTGCAATTCGAAGCGCAACAATGGTGCTGAATAAAATTATTTTGGACAACAATAAAAGGTGCTCAAATATACTTTTATTATTTATTCGATAATTAACAACTTACTTCCTAATTGATTGCTAAATTATTAGTACAAACAAACGCCTTCATATGACACTCAATCACTTAGTAAATTATAATTTCAATTAGCGGGCTTAAAATATTACAAATCATTTATCTTGAGACTTATATCTTTGAGCACATACTATATATATATATGTTTGCCTGATTTCTATTCATTTATCATTTTATTAAGTAGCGCAAGCTACTTTATAACAATGGTGTATACGTCTGTCCGTCTGTCTGTCTGTCTGTCTGTCTGTGATCTCTATAACTCACGAACGGATGAACACAATTGGTTCAAACTTCTCATGTGTGATCTCCGTGTCACAAGGAAGATCCCTTTCAAAAATGGGGTCAATCGGTTAACTCCTTCATGACCTTTGACCTTACAAAATAACCGCTGTTTGTGACACCAATAACTCACGAACAGATTAACAGAATTCGGTCAAACTTCTCAAACGTGATTTATAGGTCACATCAAAGCAAAGGTGCAGTCAGTAAATAAGGTTAATCGCTCGACTCTTTCATGACCTCTAACCTTGTAGAGTAACTATTGTCTCTGACGACGATAACTCAAAAAGAGATAATTTGAACTGGAAGAACGCCAATGATTAAATATTTCAACAAATAATCACTGGTGTTTTAACGTACACGTAGTCATTAGTACTAACACAGATTATATGGTGTCACTTTTGATGTCACAGTTAATGTCACACAATGTTTTAAGTTCACAACACAATAAAGTCTCTGTTTACTTCACTACTTAATTCAACCTTCTCAAATATTAATTTTCTGTAAAATTATATGATTTTACAATTAACATAAAATAATTAAGAAATAAGGAAATGATCATTATTAAGTAGCGGAAGCTACTTTATAAGAATGGTGTCTACGTCTGGTTTGTGTCCGTCTGTCCGTGGCCACGATAACTCACGAACGGACAAACACAAATCGTTCAAATTTCTCATGTGTGATCTCCGGGTCACAACAAAGGTCCCATTGAAAAATGGGGTCAATGGGTCAACTCCTTCATGACCTTTGACTATTTAGATAATTTAGAATAATTACTGTATTGACACATCCTCAACAATAAACTGCATTTTAAATGCTGCTAAGTGAATTCTATTTCTGTTTGAGAGTGAAAACCGCCAAATTTGAAAACAGCCGTTAAAATTCAAATATTTTGAGAAATGTGAATTGTTGTTTGTAAATCTAATATATTTAGTAAGAATAGTTATTTTGCTGCTAACTTACTTGACAACCGTTTTGGTGACTTATCTTTAGTTAATACTATTATATTCTTGCGCTACTTTATTGCACCGTTGCAAATGGTTTATTTAAATTACAAATTACTTTTTTTTAACTTTCAGAGTATGTTCTCCGGGAATAATTGTGGTACGTTGGTTGTGGATTCGGAAATGTGACGAAAACCATGTTAGCTGAATCTGTCCCACATAAGAAGCTTTTGGCTCTTGATATTGACTCCGCAATGATAAAATACGCCCATCAAAATTTCAATTCTTCTTCGATTGATTATCTTGTTCAAGACTTCGGTCAAAATTTCAACAGCCTCGATTTTCAGTTACAAAGTCTGGAAAATCAGGTGGATTTGATTTTTTCAAACTATGTTCTCCATTGGATTCCTCGATCTGGCTAACTGAATTCGGTGATGAACATTGCAAAGTTATTGAGGCCTGGGGGCCGATTTTATGGTTCAATTACTATAGTCAACGATGCTGAAGAATTTATCACTGATGAAGAAAAATCGCAACTAACGAAGGGTGTACTTGCAGTGCCAACTCGTTCGGAGCAAATGACAATGTGGGAGTCATATTTCAATAGTCAAAACATGCAAGTAGAATATGAGATGGTAGATTGCAAGAACGATTTCGGGGCTCATACTCTTTACAGACGGGATTGGGCTCCGTTTATAACTATGTGGGACCAGTTTATTGTCAACAAGAAAAAATATGAGGAAAATATTGATGAAATTACAGAACTGTTTTTGAAAAGTTACGGGGATTACAGAAACATATTGACGGCTGAGGAATTAAAGAGTACTCAGACAGTTCATATTGACACAATGTTAATCAAATGTATAAAAATGTAAAACTATTAAATAATGTTAGATGCGTTTACATGTTCTTGCGCAAGAAGTGCACTGTATATTTATCATTAGTTCACAAATGAATTAAGTTTAAAAATCATGAATATTACTATCACAATTTTGCACCAATTTTGTATCCCGGAAAATAAATAGCTTAAAATTAGTACAAAAAACTATGTGCATTTCAAATATATATTATGGCTTTATGTAGTAAATTGATGATACGTGTAAAATATTTCAGGAGTAAATCATGCGTATTGTAAAAATATTTTTTGTTTTGACACTTTGAGCAATAAATTCAAAGTGTTAAATATGACTGCAATGAATAAACGGCAGTTTACATAAACTTTACTTCGTGATTATATTAATTCTTATTGTTGACTTTCCTATTTCAAGCCACAGAAAAATCAAAAAAATAATATGTGCCATAATTGAGCTTTCCTTGGTTGTTGTTTAATAATGTGTACACAGTGTTTCATTGTAGAATGACTACCCACATTTCATAATTAACCAGCAGTACTATCTTCATTGTAATTATTTTTAAGTAATTGTAAATGTTTTGGAGTTATTTCTAGCTGCACGTAATAGTCATTTTCACCGAAGTTTCTTTCATTACAACTGAACGGCATATTAAATATATTAGACGCGCGTTGATTAGATGATAAGTATATTATACTAAAATATGATACATTACATCTTCTACATTAACTAGGTTGTTAATTAGGCTAACAAATTTTTTTCATTACACAGAGACATATTTACTCACCAACCAATTATATGGTTAATTTGCTTGTTCAATAAGTAAACTGCAATTAAAACTATAGGCATTCATAATGTTATATCTATTTTAAATCCAAACTATTTTACATTGACTTTTTCTCAAAGTTCACAGCCACTTTTTAAACAACATGTATCTGCTGAAATTGTTGAATTTCAGGATCATGAATTAGTGCAGGTATTATCAATTACCTGAGCTGTTCTTCTCATATTCGAATTCTCCTTTCATCAACAATCACTGATATTTGCTTTATTACAATCATAACTTATTTTATTATAGACATCAAAGAATTGAATAGGTAGTGAATCATTTATTATAAAGTAAATCCACTTTGGATTACCTTTATGTGAAGTGTGCCTCATTTCAACGTTTTCTCCCTTTTCCGAACTGAAACGGATTCCTGTACTTTTTCTCTCTTTTGACAAAAGGGACGATATTGACATCTTCTAAGGCACTTTGGTTTTTTCTGGCCGACTCTAAGATGAAGTTGCGTGTTCTTTCATCCTTAAAGGTGACTTTCAACGGGCGTGTTGCATTCTTCATTGGCTTCCCCAATCGTTGAGTTTTAAACCGATCTTTAATTTGAATATCAGCAACGCCAATTTTGTGGACAATGTCATACACATTTACTTGATCCACATTGCTTTTGTCAGACATATCTGCAAAATCTGTAACCTGATGGAAAACGGCTGATATTTTCTCATCTGTTTGATCAGGTGGCGTCACTGTGGCTTGCTCCATTGATGTTATCACAGAGTCCATTTCTACGTCACCAACATTCATTTCTTGAACACCGTCGGAATATTCTGCGCCTAGTGACTCCACTCCAGCATTACTCGCTAGATTGAAACAGTATGATACTACTATTGTTTGCGTTTCATACGATTTTGATGGTTGTATTTTAAAAAAAATATTTTAACTACCATAAGATGCTTCCATGTTCTGGTGATGACTTTTCGCAGTTTCCTGATGTGGTGCGTACGAGATATTGGGTTCGTGCGGATTAATATTATTCGTAGTAGCATTTTCTTGAGGAGCTTGTTGAGTTGATTCAGGAGCATCATTCGAGTAAAAATTAACATCTTGATGTTTTGAATGTTGATTAGGGAAATAGTAAGCTTTTCTCCTGACTGCAAGATAATAAATCAACTTCAGATTGTCAATACCTTTATGTTAATTGTGGGTGTGGTGTATAGGCACACTATTTTTTACTTACAAGTCCATTTTGTAAGCGTTCTGGCATTAAATCTTTGGCATTCCAAGAATTCGGTCAGAGCATAAGCCTCTGACGAATACAAAACTGACTTTTGCAAGATTTCAATTATTTTTTCAGTGCAATGGTCACTGTTAAAAACATAAACAACATATTAATTTATTATCATTCAGTAATACAACAATGCTTTTTAGTACTATAATTAAAAATGTTATAATTCCTTAATTGTATAATAGAAAAAGGAAACAATATTAATATGTTTAATTTCTACAAAGTTGATTTTTATCAATGATGACACCTTTAAGGTAAAAAACAATTTTTTAACCGATTTAGTTTTTCTCTAAGCAACAAAGAATTTACTGCTGTTGTGCACAAGTATGAAAAATTTGTGATTGGGCAACACAAAAAATGTAGAAAATGGAAAATTTAGTAATTGCAGCACTGCATTTTAGTAAAATTTGAAAGCTGTTTGCAAATATTTGAATATTTTAAGACCAGGTTTATTGATGTTTTTAAATAAATGTAATCAAAACATTTACACAGCTGTATATTACACAGTGTCACAGTCAGGGTAGTAGCGAGGGGTAAGCACA
This sequence comes from Pogonognathellus flavescens, assembly GCA_019776165.1. NCBI lineage: Eukaryota > Metazoa > Arthropoda > Collembola > Entomobryomorpha > Tomoceridae > Pogonognathellus > Pogonognathellus flavescens. The sequence continues at coordinate 3,745 of JABASD010003892.1, read as the reverse complement.
GGGGGCAAATGCCACCTCCCCCCAAATTCCGGAAAAAGGGGTTATTTGATGCATAAGGCTGCAAATAACCCTTTTTTTCAGTGTCTTTTGAGGTCTTGCCCCCCCCCCTGGTCTTGCCCCCCCCCCCCCCTTCAAACTGAAGTCATGGCTACGGGCCTGGTCACAGTTGACATTTGTATTTCACATATCAATTAACGTTACCATACGCTGGAAACACGCGATATAGTTTAAGAAAGGTGAAAGTGTGTTAACATTTTTATTTTTTTATTTTTTTTCTGTCAATGTATAGGTATGAAGCGCAGATGTAGTTGATATCATTTTGGCATACCTCGTAGATATTACAATATATTTGATTTTTGGATTATCAAATAAATATTATTGAGGTACATGTAATTATATTGCTATATTGCATGCCATCAGGAAACCGAATACCCAAAATCCATGGGTTGCGGGTTTATCACTATAATTGTGGGTTTTATTGGGTTTCTCCTGCGTTTTAGATTAAGTTATATATGTAGATTAAAAAACCCTGTTGGGTTTTTTCTCTCCAATGTCTAGAAATAGAGATATTTCAAAAACACTTTTGAAAACCCAGTTGGTTTTTTGTTTTTTTTTATAAAAAACCCATGGGTTTTTGGTACCCTGCATACCATCAAATTGAAAAGATATCGCATGAAGCGAACAAATATACGACAAATACACATGAAAAACTTCGTGTTGTTGTCAGTAGTTTACTGATAATCAACGCTGCCGCAAATCAGTCAATGGTACGACAAACTGTTTTTGCATGTTGTACTGAGATAAGAGTGGGAGTGAATAGAGTAGCCAGCTAGCTGCTAGATAAAATGCTAGCAATTTATTTATTGGAGCTGTACGGGGGGCAGCATTGACCCCTGCCAAGCCATTACATTACAGGCATGTGCTACTGATAGTACTATATTGGTCATTTATATATAGATTTTAATGTTTTGTCAATTAATGCAAAAATTTAGCTTACACTAAATAAATTTTATCCTTTCAAATTGCAAACCATGTTGTCAACCATTAAAAAATATTATATTTGCAATTTTGAACTGACTTTTCACAAAATATTATTGATTAATTACATATTACAGGAAAAGCAAATAGGGTTGCAATGTTGTCAGAATATAAGTACGCACTAATTATTGATAGATATGCTGTTCAAAATGAGGTTTCCAGGATGTTCGAATTTCTCCTTTACATGTAACCCAACTACCGTACAGTTACGTAGTAAGCACATCTAGCACGTACATTATAAAAAAGATGCAGGAAGTTCTTAACAGAGACCATAATAAAAATAACACAGTTATAACAATACTAACCTTGTAAAAAATTTCTTAACAACAGCGCTCATGACATGATGATTTGCGTTTTGCTTGTCAGGTTCGTGGTGTAGAAAGTTGCTATAACGAATACATTCTTCATGAGAAATGATACCACTGTGGACCAAATCTGTTTTGATTATGGGAAAATGTAATCGCCGTACTAAATATTCTTCAGCTCGCAAGATATTTTCTTGCCTCCTGCAAATATTTCCCGCAAAAATGCAAATTTAATGAAAAGCAATATTGGATTTAATCATCAAAATGAAAAACAATAAAATTCTATAGGTACGAACAATAAAAGAATATGAAACTGTAATAAAATAAATAGGCACTCACATTTTGATTCCAGAAATGCTACAAAATTTAACATTTACTTTGCTTACATAGACAGTATAAATGCAGTATGTTTATTATTGCCAATTTATGTTATATTATTCTAAGAATTATAACACGCCCTTTTTCTATCCGACCGCTACAACAAAGATGTGCGTTTTAGGTGTGCAACGTTCGGTATAAAATATATCGGTCCATGCGTAATTTGTTTTGCTTATTTAACATGTACTGCACATGTAATGATTGAATTATTATCGACAATGGTATCTCAAACAGGTATTGGTGTCATTTATCAGTATAGATAATTTTTGATAATCATTGTGATGGTTTATACAACTTAACTTATATATGTAACAAAAAGTTAATTATGGACGATTTTATGCATTTTTAATATAATATAGTTTGAAAATTGCAAATTAATCAGCTGAAAAACATGAATTGGTTTCGACAACCCAAATGATACATTTATTATGTTGATTTATTTTTCTCATCCTTCTTCAAATGAATCCTACTTGTTATTTCATGTAAAGACAAACAATATAAATTGATACGAATATAAGCCTTTAAAAATATAATACATACATACATCAGTCAATTACAAATATAAAGCTAACTATATACAAAAGTCAAATTACAGCCGTTTATCTTGTGTTCTATTATTCCAGTTCAGTTTATATCATATTGTTCATTTTTGTTACTTTTGTCGTGAATTCGGATTTAATGTACTTGTGAATAACAACGCATACGTTTTATCTATAACGAAAGACCTTACTGTATGCAACAAATCTTAATCCCAAACCATTAGCCTGATTATTAATTAATGGTTCCACTAACACTGCTGCATCCTTTTTATTTATCAATATCTATTTATCTGCTTGTCAAAATAAGATTGATGAGTCCCACAGAATCCAGAGGTTTATGTGTAAAACAAAATATGTGCTGACTTGCTAGAGTTGCATAATCTATCCTTGCATCGGCACACATTAAATTTCCATAATGAGCACATTTGAAATGTATAATGTTCTTAATTTGTTACATAAATCATAAATTGATGACTGAATAAATATGACAAACAAAATTTTTTCTAAATTTCTTTCAATTTTAATGTACACAGTTGAGATATACATAATACCATACCATCTAGCAAACTATGATTTAATTATTTTACGTACTTGAGTTCTGTGTGCTGGATAATACTATAGTAAAATCACAAGGTAGCATAATAATCGGTTTTTGAAAGGCACTTCTAAATGTTTTATATCTCATGCTTGTGATATCTGATATGTAACGTTCTTTCATAATACGGTTAAATTTAACGTATTACAGTCAATCGATTAATAGAATGCGTTGGTATAAATTGTACCAAAAAGGAATTCATTTTCGATTTATTAAATGCCCATTTTTAAAACGGGATGTATATCTATTGGTACAATCGTATTTCGTACAAATATCAACACTATTCTGATTGTAGAGAAATGAAAGGTCAAAAATTAGTATTTTTTCGGCCTAGTGGGCTCAACAAGTTGATACCAGCTTGCATAGTAAGACTGTAACATTAAGGCGTGGAAAAATAAATTTTTATGTTTGCAAAGAATTTAAAATAAACTACATTTATTCAAATGAGAAGTAATGATATTATTAAGATTATAAGAAGTGCTATAATAAAGATGAGGACCATCATAAGAATGTTTTAATATTAATATAATATAGCATTACATAAATCGTGTAGTTAATTCATGCGTAATAATTAGTTCACCGTTCCAAGTATTTACTCGTTTCAATTGTTATGCAGGTAACAACGTAAGTGAAGGTTTGCATTTATTACATTTAGGTGATATCATATCCTCTCTCAAATGATAATAAATCTATTATCTTCTTTCCGCAAAGTTATTGCACTACGCGGAATCGTGTTTAACGCCTGCATATGTGAAAGTTATAGTTTTTTTGTTACATTGACTTATCGTTTGTTCACCTACATCATACAAATGAAGAATCACTGATGTCACCCAATTTAACCGTTTAAAGTAAAGCTACTGGTGGACTATGAATATGCATATATATATATA
>JABASD010003891.1:0-17734 GCA_019776165.1 Pogonognathellus flavescens | reverse complement strand
AAGAGTCAGATTGTTACAGAAAGAAAGATAGATACGTTTATGTTGTTTCAGGTATATTCTTTAGATAGATATTTTGGTATAATGAAAAGATATTTTTGAACATAAGCTTATTATGGAATACCCTATGCCCTATGTTTTGGCATAATACTGTAAAGCCTTGGAAAGTGTTCCACCAATTCAACAAATTCATAGCGAGGGGTGCCACTTATATTATACACATTATAAAATATAAAATTTGTATTGAGATTGCATCAAAATCTGCACTTGGTGCGTCAATTAAATCATTTATTAGTAGGAACTAATTCTTAACTATAAATTGGTGCTTATACAGATATACTTGATATGATAGTAAGTAATTTAGTAGTTCAGTAATTATCGATTAAATTACTCTTGTGCGTGGTGGCATTTAATGGAGTGCAAATTTGCGTGTATCTGTATTTTACTGATGTATAGAGCGGTATTGTCATCACTTCATCAGACACAATGGATGAGGCGAGTCTAAAATAAGAAAGGTTTAATACACTCATCAAAGTAGAGTCGACGGGAAGAGTGAGAGAGAGAGCAAAAGTAGCAACGCAAAGTGCAAACTGGAAAACTATTAGAGAGAAACAGTTCTATGACTCCCCCAACTGGCAGAGTAGTAAATACTTATACGTAATAATAAACTAACAATAAGCACGTTCACGTTATATATGGCCATGGCTAACCAAAACAAAATTAATTATCTCACGAGAGAGAGAAGTTGTGTATTGCATTATTTCCCTATAGGTAAATGTACATATTGTGATAGTTATAAAAGGATGTGCTATAGGAGAATACATGTAAAGTGTTATAGTAGTATATGGATAGTATCTGCACAACTTCTCACAATTATTCCCTCCCTTAATGACAGGGATAATTAAAATGTAATTAATGCCATAGGTCTACCAAACCTATAGTGATACTATTTATATACTACATCCATATCTGCATATAATATTGCCATTACGTTCTATACACTTTTAATAGAATTTGTATACCTATATTCACTTGTATATATGATTCTGTTAATATGTATTGTTATAATATTATTATGTTAGATATATAATATCACCCACAACTTGCTTAACGCTCTTCATTGTGTTAAAGTGAGTGAGATGTATTCATTTTCCTTTGTGTGGTATATGTGTGTACACTTTGTACACATGCAGATTGATATATAGCGTCATGCCTGACCCTGTCTTCATCCCTCGACCTTAATGAGTCCAATATCTGCATCTACTACTACTACTACTACTACTACATCTACAACTCTACAAACATTTAAATCCGAGACAATGTAATTTGTGTGGCAGTGTGCATTCTCAAAGTGAATTTGTATCCACTATGTAGAAGGTTTATAAAGTAATAGAACAGTTTAAGTAAAAGAGAAAACGATGCCTAAAATTATATTGTATGTATAATGCATAATATAAACGAATGAATCTCTCTGGGTACTGCATATTGCCATGTTAGTTTTGTAATACTATTATTAAGTATTATAATATACTTAGATTGTAAACTAGATGATTATGATATCTGTTATCTATATGCGTAATAAGCTTAAGCAATGAAAGATATCTTTGCTAACTGCATTTATTTCTCGAATTTAGAAGCATAGCTAAACTACCCCATGAGATTGGGCTTTAAGGTTCTTTCATAGTACAGTGTGTTCAGTGTCGTATTTAGTAGTAGCACTTAATATATAAGTGCATACACAAGTTTAGTCCATACTTAATTTTTCTAAATCGTAATAAAATTCAGCAAACATTTACAAGTGGACTCGTATAAAAAACTGGATGATTTTTTTATATCTTCACTTACTTAAAATAAAAAATGTGTAAATGACATGGTATTTATTTGCAATTTGAGAAGAGAATGTTTAAAATGACTCTCAGAAACTGAACTCTTGTATTGAAATCGCACGGTATACTTATTTGCGCAATTTTAGACGATTATAAGGTTATAACAATGACGCAAAGTGCTATAAAATCAGTTATGCTCAACTTTGGAGCAAATAAGAGGTCTAATAGGTAAATATAATGAAAGATAATGCAATTATGAGTGGAACACTGACATTGTGTTGTTAACCGCACTAAAGGTAATGCTGCTGTTGATGAAGGGTAATGAACTAACTTGATTAAGCGATTAGCATATTGAGCGTGTCTACTTCTGTCTACCACCCCACTTTTCTCTTATAAAGAAAAGCAAAAGTGTGCTATAGTTAACATTCCTCTGGATATAAATACTCGCCATCATCATCAGCAGCATCATCCCACAGTAGTATTATTAGTCTTCCTCGTAGTTTTTCAGCACATATAGACTGAGCCTTTTAGCATGAAACGCACTAACTCGTCGTGACGTGACTTCCGTGTAAACTAATAGCCCAATTTCCTACACTCATTTTTAATCTTAAAAGGATACGCTGAATAAAACCACTCATTTCACAAGTAATTCAACAACTCTCTGCCCTTAACTACTAATCTACTACTTATACTCCGTGCAAGACGCCAGGGTTGCCAGAAATTTCAAAACACTGGCTAAGCATTCATTAACAAATTAAATTAAATATTAAATAACTTTGCGAAATTGAATAGAAAATTGCCGTTTTTCAAACAATGGTGTCCTTCAAATTGTAAATTAATTCAGATGTTTAACTGAAGTTTAAAATTGTTATTATGAAAAACAATTATATGGACGCTTTAAGTTTAAGAGTTTTTCAAAAGAATGAATTAAATTCTGCCATTTTTTAAACTTACAATTTTTCCATCAACTTCAAGCACATTTAAATATTTTTGAGTGTCATGTAATGCAGAATAACAACTTATTGTTAGTTAGTAGAGTAGAATAACTTATTTAACATAGTTAAATATTTTCTCTCCATTTGAGGACGTCTGGCAACCCTGATTAACTGTAGCGCTAGTGTAATGCAACGATATCTTCATCTCTTTTTTAAAGCTTACAAAATTAGCTAAGAAGTTACTGGAAGACCATAATATCTATTTTTACACAGCTCTCTCTCTCTCTCTCTTCCCCACTCAATTTATTTGGCCACTTAGCCCATTATGAAAAAATTATCAGCTAAAAGTAAAATTAATTTATGCAGGGAAACTTTCTCCATCTGCTGTGATGTATAAATTTTCAGCAGGGTTTTCTTGCTTCACACGATGCGGATTTCTAAGATGCGTAGCAGCAGGTACACACCTTCATTAAAGTAAGCACCGTCGTATTTTAAAGTGTTAATACGTGAAAATGGAAAAAGGGACGGGACTAACTACAATGGAAAACAATGCAACGCAGCTGTTAACAACAACAAAATCCACGATGTGGTCTCGTTCGTCCGTCATTTAACTTAATGTGTTCTTTTGCACCTTCAGCAACTCAGAGATAGTAAATAATTTGCTTTGAAACAAATTGTAAGTTTGTTTGTTCATTCTTATTATTGTGCTGCATAATATTATTACACACAAGTTAAGATTTCATACTCAGGAAACTATTACATTGTGATAGTTAGTAGGAAGTGTGCCAAGATTGTGCAGAAATGTGCAGGAAGAAAGCGAAGAAAGTTTTTGGAGAAAGTGTGCTTTCTCTTTCTCCGATATTATGGGAAGAACTGTTGAGAAAATCGTAGAAATCATTTAGATAGCTTTCTGCATGCATTTAGTAAGAATATTATAATTCTATGCAGCACAAACTAAATTCTAAGTGTAGTAATCTTATTCCCAGCCGAAGAAGCAGTTGAGACGTTGAGAGACTTGCGAACGCAAGTATCTGTCGGTAAGTATAAGAGTTTTAGTGAAATAGGCTAAGAAGGTGTTTCCAAAAAGTTAGTCAAGTATAATACTTTATATATATAAGGTCTTCTTCTAGGTATACTACGCATAGGTATATTATTACACATATATAGGTATATTAGCAATTGTAGTATCTATAAGTAAAATAGTCAAATCCGGTCGCCACACTACACCTTTAGCTTTCACAAGCGTCGCCGACTGCGAGTTACCCGAATTTTACTACTTAGAGCTAACCGAACGGGTTTTAGTTTTAAGTGTACCAAATTACAACTCTGGGATTCCATGTGCAGCAACCAACTTGTAAGATAAACTTTCAAAGAAATATGATTCATTCAGATTTAACATTTCGCTAATGTTAAAGACACGTGCAGCTGTGGTTTGCAAACAACTACAATTTCACACTAATATCCCTCTCATTCCTAATTCCTTTAAATCTTACTGGCATATAGAAAATCTACGCTTTAGTACCTATATGCCTAGGTACATCCTATATGGTATATCTACTAAGAATTATATTACCTACACACTGTCAGCGTACACGTGTACTTTTTATTGACGTATCTATGTCATTCTGTTGGTAACTCTGATGAATAGAATTATGTCAATCATACTACAATAAGTCTAATCTGCTTTGCCCCAGAAAAATGTAAATTATTCATATTTGTATAAAAGAATTATTGTGAAAAGCCGTCGACATTTAAATGGTTGAGTGTTTATATCTGGCCATAAAATAAAGATTGCTTTCACCAACATTACGACGAAAAGGGTGGGTGGACAAAGCACTTATTTTGGTAATAGAGCGATGACAGGTTCATTGGTTTTGTGTATATGTACATTTTACTAGAGCGTGTGTGTGAGTGTAAGGTGATGAGAAAGGGTGGAGGTGGCGGTGTTGAGTGAGTGAATGAGGTGTGTTGTGGAAAGAGAAGCGGGACAATAAAAGCCATTTTACCTGATGGATGATTTCCGATGGCTAAGGCAGCGAAAAATGCCAGGATGAGAAAATTTGACATGATTCCCTCTTTTTTCTATGGACAAGTGTTGAGCAGCTAGTTTATTTCTCTTTTCGGTTTCGTCGTCGTCTTCGTCCTCCTTGTCGTTAGATTTCCCGACTGTTCTCCCGCCTATATGATTATATTATGACTACAGATACACACTCTCTGCGACCAAAAGGAGCGAAAGAGAATGTCCTGTCAAGATTGATGTGCGGCTCTTTGGACGTTTTCACTTTCACTACTACTCATCCACAAATCTACGCGTACAAAGGGTAGATTTTTTCCACTTTTGCATAGACACAAGCATTGGTCCCCTTTTAGTAGTCACTCCACTTTCGTCATATGCTTCTTCTTATTTTTCGTCTTCTTTTTCTTTATTTTGTCAGTCAGTCATTCATAAGCTTCTACTACTGCTCTTCGCTATGGTAAATTCTCCCCGTCTTGAAACTGCACATGGAGTCCTCGTATGTATATGTGCGTACTTATGGTGAGCTTCAAGCAGAGATCCTGTGTACAGAAACGGAAGTCATAAAGTATTTATCATCCCCGACTTTCCGCTCCTCAAATCTGAACTACTGAACTGAACCCGTGGAAACAAGTCAGTCATACACACATCTCCTCAGCTTTCCCTCTCCCCGTATAAAGTCTTACTTCTTTCCTACTACTACAGTACTATTTACTTACGCTTATACCCGTATACTATACTTATAATTTTACACACAGGGCGTTTACTAATACCCTTTAGTACACATTGTTGGTAGTATGACCAAACCCGTACTTATACTCTATCCTGTAAAAAATGTCTGCATAAAATCAGTTTCTTCAAATAGTCAAACCAACGAAAAAAAAGTCATTTGATAAGTTTTCTCTATAAAATCCTTATATAGAGTTTTCTCTCTGTTGCATAATATGATAAGTAGGTCTGAGAGTTATATTATTTGCCACGAGAATATTTCTTATGCGACTACTAGTCAACAGTCTTTGTCATTATTGTAGATGAAATCATATCGCTTTGCTTGTCATCATCGAGAGCGTCCATGTGACAAGAAGAAGATTCTACAACGAGTGCCATTGCACACAAAGTAAGTATAGTCCATGTGCTGTACAAATACTATTACAAAGGATAGAAATGGCAATATGGTCATGGCCTATAAACTTTTCAGCAAACACAATGGCTCCAAATGGTTTCATACACTTCAATGCTCTCCCTCTCTATCTCTATCTCTCCACATCTTTCTCTCCCACACTATTACATTACTTACTTGTGCATAGTCCAAACCCACATGGATCTGTAGCTGTATATATTTGAAATATTCTACGTATATTTTCTATAGTTCTCACAGTGTGTGTGTATTTGACTGTTTAACGTTAACTGTGTCTTTCTCTCAATATTTTACTATACATGACTTTCATATAGGATAATTCTAGCAGTATTGTTGTATTATACCCATAAATATGAATTGTATACCTACTGGGTATATAAACAGACCATTGCATTACTATTGTATTATTCTGTAATGCTTTAAGCTCTCCCTCTCTTTCAAAACATAAATCATATAAGCACTGGTAGTGGGAGTACAATACAAAAAGTATTCCTCGTTATTCTACTGCTGCTGCAACTTGCACTGTTATGTACAGCAATACAAGTGAAACTTGAGACCACAATGTCACATACCATTCCCACATAACCATATCAATATAGAAACACAATGACAATGCATTCATAAAAAAATACGTACATCTTGCTGTGTATCTCTCGTCTTCGTCTACAGTTTTCTTTCCTCCCCATTGCATATTGCACAAGGACGAGCAGCTAAACCAAATAAAACCTTGTTACATAATGCACATACAATTTAACAATGCAACTCACTACACCGTTACTGGCTCCGAATATGATGTGCACCCTCACACAACAATAATCCTTATAGGCACTACCTGCATCATCTTTTTCTATGAAAAATTCAACTACCGTGAAATGAGACCACTTTGGGAAACTAGGGCAGTTTACAGTTTATAAAATGCTACGACTTTCTTTTATAGTGCAAAATTTATAGTTGTGTGGTGAAATGTGGAAATACGTGGACAGAAATACAAAATGTGGAAGAAAGAGTTATAAAATATTTTGTATTTGCACCCCTGAAATATGTATTGCTCTTACAAATGGAAAATAGCATATTATTATGGTTCTTGCCTCCTTGATATATTGACAAATACCTACAGTGTCTTTGTCATACATATTATGCAGCTTTTACTGTAAGTGAAGTACAAAAAGGGCAACATCCACAAAAATAAGGGCACGACTCTACTGGCATTTTATAATTTGAGAAAATGCATTGTATTTTTCATTGATTCAATTCTTTCTTTATTAAACATCTCAGATGTTTATATAGGAACACTGTCCGTGTGTCTGTCTGCAGAATAGTTTGAGTTATGTGATAATGATAATTATAACTCATTTTGTTTCAGCTTCAAGATGATTTTGAGTTTTGACATTATTTTAATCTCTTATTTAACTTTTTATCAAATTTCGCAAATTTGTGACGAAACGTGCTGTGCTGTACTAGATCTAATATTTTTGCTAGAGACATGGAGAATTAAATCTCACTTTTCACGTCTAAGATTTTTGCTTACGTAACTTTTCTAACCCATTCCGAATGATATTCATTCCTTAAAAAATGATTACTTATGGTTTGGATGACTTCTAAACGTAAGCTTTCGTTTAATGTGACTCATGGCAAATGTTATCTCTATACTTGTTCCAAATATTTCTTTTGTCCTGCCTGACTACTAAGTGGAAAATTTAGAAAGATGACAATATTTGATACTATATAATTTGACTCTATATTGATTATGTACACATGGCATCAAGCATTTATATTTAAGAGAGAAATGGTCTGTTTTTGTCATCATTTCATTTCATTAAACTCATTGTTATTGCTACTTGCAAGTAGCTGCTACCCAAAAATGTAATTCAGTGACTGTTGCCATTTTCATTGAAGAAATGATGAAGATTGCGACTTAACATGCACTATATTATAATAGGATGCCCTACAATTCTATTACTACCAGCAAAGAATGACAAATTTAATTTAATATGGGGGAAAGAATTCACATACCTAATTTGTAATTTTACTTTCTCTTAGGAATAAAAAAAGACAGAGAGAGAGAGAAAAGAGAGAGATTCTGCACTAGCAAATGAAGCGTGGAAATGTTACGACAGTATTATTCCGCAGTAGTACTAGAATGGTAGGCCTTAAAATCTGCACTTGATAGATTGGCACTGGCTGATATTGTGACGATGAGTACCTACTATTGCCTATCTGATTCCCATACGTTTGCCTGGTAAAATAATTTTTTCTTAAATAAAGAAAGGAGAAAATAGAAATATTTCGTGAAATAATAATAATTGAGTTTATTCATTGATTGATTTGGCCATAGGCTTTATAATCGTTTCGTGAAATATATCCCTTATGTTACTTTCAAAAAATGAAATAAAATTTTAGAATTATTAAAGCAGCCAAACTTAAATAAATTAGTACTTAAGTAAATTAAAACTAGCTTTTTATTAAAATTACAATTAATTTATATTGCCTTTTGAAAATTTTAGTGGATACTAATACCTATTTTATAAAAATTGATAACAGAAATAAGTTCAGTTTTTTAAGCTAATATTGAGCTTTACAGATATTTCAATTTAATTCAAAAGTAATTTTATATTCTTCAATGAGCATTTATTGAAAAATAGAAGAATATCTATCACTGGTTGTAACACTGGCTGGAAGCTTGGCTCGAGTGTGTGGTGAAGAAAGTCAGAGACAGAAAAGTAAAGCATAAGAATTTGACAGATTTGGCTTAAGTCTCGTCTCGCTGTGGGTCTGAAGAAGCGTAGAGCTGAGCATTTTACGGACAGAACAAAACTGAACTGAAGATTATGACAAGTAATGTACGAACACTAATACTCTCGAGTTTTAGAAGATTTCCCTTGCCTTGCCTTGCCCTGCCCTCCTCATAGTTAAACATACGATCCAATGGATATTATTATTATTACAAACCCCACTTTCCCTTTCCTTATATAAAATATTCTAGTAGTTCTTGGTTTGATATGAAAATGGAGATTTTTTTGGCACATCTGTGTGAACAAGGGGATGAGAACGATGACGAAAGTGAACATTTTTCATTTCATCTCACATAGAACTCCTCTTTCTTTTCGCCTACTCTAAATACAACTTCGCAGACTTCAATTCAACTCTAGAGAAGGAAGGAAAAAGGCAAAATGGAATTGGAAAACTATGCAATAATGAAATGATTGTGTGCATAATGTAATGTGTGTGCTTGTCTAGTCGACTGTATTTCCGAAATGTATATATCTTTCCCCACACAAACATACGACCACTTTAAAACTGTTTACAAAAGAGTCATACAATAATTTAATGCAATTCTTATAGTGCAAAAAATTAGCAAAGTTTTTTTTTGAATGAGGAATACACGATGGCTACTAAAAGAGAATGCTGCTATGTAAAATAATTCAAGTGTGAGTGTCATTCGTTCAGAAAAATTTATATTGATCCGAATAAGCACAGTATAAAAAACTTGCACTCAATCTATTTTATTTTTAACCCCTGTTGTATTATCTATTTAAACCTATACTAGTAAAAAGTGCGGGTGAAAGTCTTCCCTCCGATCCTTCTGAAAAATACTAATGTACATTGCAAATATTAAAGTTGTGCAATATGTACTTTTTCCGACTTGGGTCAGATTGGCAAGGAATGAAAATGAATCATTTTAGGAAAATTCAGATTTTTTAATGCCTGCTCCGTTGTTCAATATTTACAAAAATATTATCTAGCTTAACTTAAACTTTGCATTCCATCTACTTCCGTTTCTACCTCTATACCCCAATAATATTATATGAAGCAGAGCCCAAGGAAGAAGTAACTCTGTAAAATAAAAAGGAGATGAATCTCGGCTGTGCCTGTGAGGAAATGAAAACCATCGGAATGAAATCTACCACATAGCACTACCATAAGTAAGCAGCGTACCTTATTCCATTAAATACGAGTGGTGTTGTGTCTAAGGATTTCAAGGTATCTCGGCACATGTAATTCTACCCTGTAGGAATAGTCCTAAGCTATAGAGATAAAAGTGAAAGAAGAAGACGAAGGAAAGCACAAAAGTCAAGTCATCAATCGATATAGATCTTGTGTTGAGATATTTGCATTTCTCTTCATTTTCCATTAGGAGACAAAAATCCTCTTAACTTAAACTTAACTCTCAATTTCTGAGTGAGAGCCGCACACAAGGAGCATCAGAGAGCTTTGCACATTCAACATTCGGATCCTCTGCTGCTTTTCTCCAACACCATCGTACCAACCCCGACATAACGCAACCGAATCCAATCCCATGTTAATGTAGTAGTAATGCAATGCATTGGAACAAAAGAAAGAATCGCAAATACATTTCACTATTATAGAATCATCTCCCTGCCCTTCCAACTTATAACATCTTCTGTCTAGTAGACTACACACATAGTAATACCTAATGCACCTCTCACACTTTATGTGTATAGGAATACATAAAATATATAGGTTGGTGTGTGTACTGTTAGTATTTTACTTCACCAGGAAGAAAAAAAGGATGCATTGTAGAAAAGATCTATTTCCCCTTTCGCTTTTTATTTAGTGTGATATAGCCGTATCTAAAATCTATCTTATTTGTGTGGGCTTATTATTAGAGATGGAATCGATTCGAAACTATATTGTACTAAAAATTTAAAACTCCAATTGAAATGCAAAATATATAAAAGAAGTTATCGAATTTAAAAATTGTTATCAAAAACAATGAAAGCTTTTCTTATTTGTATTCAGATTTATAGACCTATGATCAGAATCATCATGGCTAATCCTAGTACAGAAACGATTAATTTAATTTATACTACCCACATTTTATTTTATAGTTCTGTAAAATTCAATATTTTCTCATGTTTTTGTTTTAAAATTTAAGAAAATAAAGTTTTCAGTTTTACTGAAAATCAGCAGCATATCATATCTTAATTTTTAATGCATGCTTAATTCCGGACTAGGTGGAATCTGGGGTCTGGGACCCACTGAAAAATTGTTTCCGGATATATTTGTGTAATAAGGAACTGTATACATCTCTAATGCGTGAGCATAATATTAACTAGAATACAAAAGAGATATTGTTTCCGTGAATTGACTTTTTGCGTTAAATTAAAATTTTTAGGGGTAGACTTACTATTAGTTGGTGAACTGAATGTCTGTTGTATAAAAGATATCGCTTTTATTTGGCTATGTGCATTTTAGATTGTGTAAAGACACTTTTGAGTTGTAGATTCGTAGCATTGGTAGCATTGTTAAGTAAGTAGCATAGCACTCAGACTTAAATCTGCTAAACCTCAGAGAATCTACTACAATGAGACTCCAAGACTTCGGTCGGTTTGCAAGTTTAAGACTTAAGAAGACACTCATCCTTTTCTTCTTTTACGTTGACTTTTATAATGCACCCCTACAATGTTGAATGTTGTATTCTAATACTTTTATCTCGTCTTGTAAATACTGAATAGAGCTCTGTATTATGTAGTGTAAAAAGCCCAGTTAGTTATTGACTCTCCCAATACTAGTTAAGCCCTGAAACCGTTCCTCTCATTTCTCCAATAGTAGTACTGTGCTAAACTGCACAGTTCAAAGCAGAGTGCCTAAGTTAACCTATCTTTGTTCACTTAAATCAAATAGACAATCCAGACTGCTAGTGTCACAGTCACAAACTCTAAGCCACTTGTAAAACACAAGAGCAAATAAAATTTCATTGATACTCAATCTTAACTGACTTATGAAAAATAAACTCAATCAATAAGACTTGATATTTGTAAAATTATCTGTTAATGTGCCATATAGGTAATATTCATATTAATACAATATATACATACATAGACAAGCATACACACAGATATAATTAAAAAAGCCTCACATTTAAGAAAGAAATTTACGCTTTGAATTCATTGCGTTTATAAGATTCGATAAAGCATAAGTATGCTCCATTAAATCCATTACTTACAACATTTCGTCAATTAAATGAAACGTTTCATTTGTATTTAGATTATTGAGAGATTGATGTACGAGAGAGAGAGACTCAAATTATAATATTACTGTATACTTCTGTATAATAATAAATGCATGCCTAAACCTATCTACTATCATTTATCATATATACCTATAATTATAATGCTATACCACCAAGGGGGACATTCCTAAATCTGTGTGTATATATTTACTGATGAAATCATTTATAACTGTTATTAAGGCTCGTTATGACAATCACCAGCATGTAATTAAGTACCATTTAATGAAGTGAAGGGTTAAACTTGCTTACACACAAGTATAAGATACACGTTGTAAGTTTAACCCTTTCACGCATACAAACACAAAAGATCAGACGAGATACGCAATACGTATAGACGTATACAGAAAGTGTCATCATCACACCAGATAAATAAAGATAAAGACTTTATTTCTTCTTCTTTAAAACGCAGTACTTTAGTTAACGTAGAAAGTTAACTTTACGTACATTAGGACACTCACTTGCTTTCTTTTCCTCGTACAACTTGTAATAGACGTACATTTGTACACACAACAGTGCGTTTCTCATTTCATTTCTTTCTTTCATTTCCACAAGTTTTCTTTTATATAGAACAGTCGTAGCCAAGAAGAGTTCCACGTTCCCCCTTTGGTTTAGTCACCCCTTTGCTTTCACTCGACGTATATCTTCCCTTGTAACTTTCACCTTCTCCTTTGTAAGTGCAGCAGCGACTATTTCGAATAAAAGAATTCTTCCTCAGTAGTGGCTTTATATCTTATGCCTTTACTTTATAAGCACACACTTACTACACAATACTCACACACATAGTTTAAGTTTCATCGGATTTGAAAGTCGAAACTATTGGATTGCACACACACACACATACATTGAATTGCATCGTGGAAGAAGCGTCAGCTCGAATTTCGACCAATCTACTATAAATCTCTTCATTATTTCGTCTTTAGTTTACATTCCCCCTTTTCTTCTGCTACGCCTGGGTTTCAAGAATATTACACTTTCGCCTATTTATTCCAGTTGACGATAATGAAAATGGAAATATCATACTACTACGCTGTAAATACAGTAAGCGGAGAGGTAGAGTGGAATTACTACATGGAGTTAATCCTCCAATCGCATTCCGCCCCCTGTCACAAAGTGAAGAGGAGATTAACGTCCAGTCCCCATGTTTTCCAAATATTGTCGTCCTTAGTTAACTCCCTACTAAAGCAGATTAACTAAAACCCTCAAACTCATTTTAATTCATTCCAATTGGTATTCGAAAATAAAAAATAATTTTGCACAATTAGTTGCAATGATACCATATTTGCAGTTTTGGCATACGTTCTATGATAAACTGTTGCAAATGCAAATTGACTTCATATAAGTGCAATTCTATATATTATCGGTTTGATAAACCATGCATTTAGTAAATAGCTTTATATTGCGTTGCGTATATTATGGGGGTAATAATGGGGAAACTGTTATAAATTATATGCGTGTAGAAAGATTATGTCTTGTCTTGTACTATGGGGTTACGCAGTTATTTTACAAGATAGGGGTTTTATCACTGTGTACAATCTCTAACCGCCCTTCCGTCGAATTTCGTATAACTCTGTACTCTTACTTTGCTCAGGAAGGATCATTGCGTATAGATGTAATACTGAAACCAATATTATACAGCAATAGTACTACTGGTGTCCCTATATTATATATCTATTTATATCCTTTTAAGTGTTTTATCTTTTGCTACCTTAATGTTGTACTTCCAATATAATTCAACATCAACTTAATCTTAATCCAATAATAATAATATTCATGTACATCCACCTACAAACAAATGAAATACATGGGGAAAGTGGAGAAAGGGACAAGCGGGTATGTACGCATAAATCTAATCGTATAGTATAAGTGTATTAGTATTACATTATGTATAGGTACACATTTGCAAAGCAGGATGTTTCTGATATCCTCATGGTTTACCTTGAACGTTTAGTATTGTGAATAATATAGAAATTGTTGGGGAAGATAATATGGGCAATACGTTAAGTAACGTGTAAAAGCGGAGCGACCCGCAGAATGAAAGCGACTTGCGGAGCAAGTCACCCCTTGACGTTCACATTAAAGCCGGAGAGAGCTCTATAGCTCCCACAAATCTTCCACTTGGTTAGTCCTTCCTTCTTGGAGGTAGTTAAGGTAACTTAGTTTGTCAACAATTTCATTATAATATGTTTAAAGGAGCTTTTACGACTAAACGCCCTCCACATTTCAACCAGTTGATGGATTTCAAGTGGAATCCTTCACTTGAACGACTCAATGAGTTCCTTTACTTATTCTTCGCAGCCATCACCGCTTATATAGAACTCTTACTTAGTATACTTTGTCGTATATTCCCTTCTTCCCGTAAAACTAAAAAGCTAATAATAATGTAACCCCAGAAAGTCACTCTTACAAATCAGCGGGGTCTATCGTCAATTCCGCCGTCTATTTCGGAACTAGAGCATACTATTTTACATATATTCCTTGATACTTCTATAAAAGTTCCTCCTTTTCGTCAACAAAACCGCAAAATGAGTTAAAGTTGATTTGCATAATATCTTTACATATAGTAGCCATGTACAAGAGTTTATGTATAAGGAAAAGAATGCGGGTTATAAAAAGAGAACAAAGAAAGAGCAGGGATTTTTATTACAATGTTTCTTATCGTACGAGAACTTGTAGTAGTACCAGTGACATTTCGACTTTCTCCTTTCTCTCCAAGTATATTTTCATTATATATACCGCCTACACACACATAGACCTCTGTTTGTGTATGTATAAACATTCGCTTAATAAAAAGCTTGAAAAAGTTAGTCGAGATCTCCTCGTCTGCTCCACTCTCTCGTCAAAAGTGATTCAATAAGAGTAACAATTTAGTTATGAGAGAGAGAAAGAAGAAAGTAGATTCACTTTCTCCCCTATATGCTCCTTACTTTCACCAAACCATATCTATTCCTCCTTCTATTTTATATGAGACTAAGGTAAACAAATTATTTCCATGATATGACTTTTTCCTCTACTTTCTTTTTATTTTATGGTATAGTAATTTCTAAGTGTCTTACACAACCTTGCCCGACTTATTGCACTAATACATAAATAAGAACAGCATGCAACATAAGGTGAATTTCATTTCTCCTCCAGAATACACACAGTTTAAGTTCAAAGGTGAATTTCTTATAATATAGCTATAGCATATAATATACGCAAAAGATTCCTATATATGTGCTACTTACGATAATATGGGGTAAAATGACACACACACATTTCTTCTACTGGTAGCAGTACTATTGGTGTAGCATTTTACATTCCTTATTCCGTTATTGTTGCAATTGTGTTGGACGAAATTGGTAAAATCCAATGTTGGCAATGTAAATGTGTTTATTGTTGGTGCATATAAATCTTTGCAAGTTTTCTTATCAAATTGGTCGTCCCAAGCCGTGTTTCAAATACAAAACAGGGAAATGATGTAGCATCGTTGTTGTTCGTTGACTCTTTGCTCCTGTTTTTGTTCTATGTGCTACGAAATGAAACAGACTGCAAGAACTCTAACCAATCTACCACCAACAACCAACCCTCCTGTCACGTTATATGATTTCTGCTTAGCTATATCTGTGTCTGTATTATTTTGCTCGTTGTGTGTTCTACTAAGGTGGTGTGTTTGTGTGTGTCTCTCTAGACTCTGTAGAGTTGTCTTTTGACTTGACTACCTCTCTCGTTCACTTGATTTCACTTTAGACAGTCGGGGAAGTCAATCCGACTGACTATTTTAGAGGTATATCGTATTGTGTAATGTAACTCACCTGACATTTGGTTCAGAGATACAAGTTTCGAAATCAAATTAAACTGTCTCAATACAAAGCGAGCAGGAGCAAATGCCGTCCTTCAACTTTCTCTCCTTTTCCTGCTATTATTGCAATACCAATATTAACTTAACATTATTCTGCCAATCTGCCATATAGAAATGTATACTGTAAAGTAAATATAACTCGTAGTAATATTATTATCATAGGGGTGGGTTGTCCAAGTCCTGTTCATCTATAGAAAATTTATACGCATAAGTTCACTAGTAAAAGTAACTTGTTTGTAATATGTTTGTAGTAACTTGTGTTTTACTCTTGAAATTATTTTGGGTTGGTGGGTGTATAAAATGGTACAGGTTCTGTACTAGCATTATTGTATTGCGCATCTTCACATTGGCAACGTAACACAACTTTTGCATAATATGCCAAGAAGTTCAATTCCTCTTTGAAATAATTTAGAAATGGAGGCAGCTACGGAGGATGGTGTCAGTTGAATAGTGTAGTAGTCTATATACCTTGGTAGTAGTGGAAATGTGTTGCGTAGAAGATTAGAAAACGTAATATATTAATCATTGACAGCACAGTTCCGGAAAAATGCAGTACGTTCATGAATTTATCAATAGTTTCCATGCAAAAGGTAAGCATATGAATGAACAAAATCTTACTCGCGACTTTAGGTTTCCTTCAGTTCAATATTTGCTTACGTATAATAAATAGAATCTTCTTTGCATTTTTCTAACTATTTCGTTAATTCTTCCAAGGTGTAATTTTACTGTTTTCAGCCCACCCCTGGCGTAAACATGGCTAACATCTAAACTTAGCTGGAATTATTTTTTAGATTTGTTTATAAAAACGACACAACATTTCGTCCTAGGAATTTTTTAGAAAATTTTTTTAACGTTAAAAATTCATATATCCTTTATATCCATCATTCGTTGAAAATTTGTGTACCTATGTTTATATAGTAATGCTAATTACTAGCCTACTAGGTAATTCAGTAATATATTGTGCCAAGGTAAAATATTAGAACATGCGAGATAATTTGCTTGCAATTTGCATCTGAATAAGGTTGTTACTTACTACAAAGGCTTTGCTGCAGAAAAAAGTGTACTAGACCTTTATGCAGTATATAACAAAATATAATAGGGAAGTAGCTAAGTAGTATAAGTAGTAAGTACATATTAAGCAGCCATTCATTTGGCTGAGATTTGGAAAACGTGAGGAATAATGCAATAAAATGAAATTAAGTGTGCAGAACCGCAAGAGATCATTGAATGGCAAAATTAGCACAGGCAATCAAGGTAGGTGGTGCATGATGATGGTACATGGCATGGTGGTGGTCATTGACTGACTATAAAGTTCTTTTTCTGCTGAACCTGACCCATATATAGTAAATATATAAAGCTTAACCTACTACGTACTATCAGCAATGTTGCCTTCACCCTTAAACAATTCTAAAAGTCACTGCCACTACTGTTCATCTTACAAATATTTGTGCGGCAAGATAAACATGACAGAAACGTGAACTGAAAGAATTCATCTTACCCGATCTTCGCTTTCTACTTCCTATGCTGTTTCACTTCTGTTTCTTACTAGGGTTTAGTAATATCTACAGTTGATTTGCTACTAGTAGTGGTATTTGCTTATTGAACACTTTTTTACTTTCTATTTTACTCTCACTGTACTTCTCATACTAAATTCGGTCATTGTGTTTAATATTCTTGTTATTAGTTCTTTATTTTACTATTCTTACACACTAAAGGTATTTTGCTATTTTGTAGTAGGAAGCTGACAGAGGAAAACTTTCTCCCGAAAATGAATGTATACTAAACTGACATGCATATGATTGTATACTTTACCAAACTACTGGAGAATAATAAGAGTGAATTAATTCCATCTAAAGAATATACCTGAAACAACATAAACGTATCTATCTTTCTTTCTGTAACAATCTGACTCTTCTGTTGACTAAACCGCACATGATACTACAAGGTGCACG
>JABASD010003890.1:0-17745 GCA_019776165.1 Pogonognathellus flavescens | reverse complement strand
GTAATAATTGAAAGTCCCCTGAAACGTCACATCTGCGAAGTCTCCAGAAATGGAAACCAAGTCTCCAGAAATGGAAATCTTAGAAGGCTTCCATAAATGGAAGCGGCTTCCATTTATGGAGACTTGGCGTGGACTGGTTGACAAAGTCAAATATATTGCGTACGTTTAAAACGTAGTTGCACATTGCATTGGATGAATTACTGGACCAAATATTTATTGGGGCAGGCAGGATGGGTGAAATGGGTACATGTAATACCTCAAGTCTCAAGTTCTACATTTACTTTCGTATAAGAAAACATATTCACGTTTCCAGCTTTCATGTAGGTAGTGAAAGTGTGGCACATGATTCTCTTTGCCTTCGTACCTAAACTTCCTCCACAGATGCAACGATACACCACAATATACAACGACAACCCATCCCATCATAACTTATTTATAACTATAGCATTATCCGTAAACTACTACTATGTGCCGTATACAGAGCAGAACAGCACACACACACACGACACAATTGCCATTATTTTTCCGTCCTTTCACTTCTGCGTGAATAAATTCTACATGCTTTTATACTGTATACTTTCACCATATTCACTAAAAATAGCATTCTGTGCTGACTAAAGTAGTGACTTTTGCCATTCTGCAAAACTATCTCCGTAAAAAACGAATCGTTCGTCGACACTACACAAATATCAATAATAATTTCCTTTCGATTCGTTGCTCTTTCTTATACCAAAAGTACATACATCAAATCTGGCCGTTCTATTACATAACAGTAGTCAATATTTTCCAGTACACACATTCAGTTGAAGGAGAGGCTTTCAACGTTTAAATCGTGATCAGAGTAACGATACTGTACACAGGTGTATATGTAACTTGTATAAAGAAAGTTATCATTTATAAAAGTCATATCTTATACCTATACAACTTAAGCATATATTAAAATGAAAACCATGCACTTTACTGCTCTACCCATATTAAATTGAAGACCAGTCGCTTTCTAGAATAAATTAGCAAAGAATCTGAGGTCACAAACCCGAGATTTTTCGGTTACTAAAATCTTGTACTTAAGTAAAAACTGTCATCAACCAACGATCATTTATTTTCACAATAATTACCTAACCTATAACTGATTATAAATTATTCTGAGAGAATGTTGAATTCTTGAGAGGAAGTATAAGTCTAACGAGTAAGCATTTTTTTAGTATTTTACGATCTAACATAAAGCATGCAGTAATGAAGACATAATTAAATGTCAATGACGCATCGAAATTAATCACAAGAACACAGACATTCTGCTTTACTTGTTGTATTTTGTATTACTGTATAAAATACTACCTATAGGCAATACTTTATTTGTTGTATGTGTATGTCGGTCGCTGCGCACTGTGATATGAAAAGCAAAATTCCAAGAGAGTTTCTTTGGAAGCTAAGTCGTTCTTGGAGATCAGAGCCTCCAGTGCGATTATTTTCTGAATCTTATCAAAATCTCTGCCATGGCATACCGAACACTCTGGCTTAGTCAATAAGACGAAGACTATTCAGTCAGTTGGTACAAGCCAGAGTAAAACAAAGCATGGTTTCCCGACTTTCCCCTACGGGTCTTTACTTTGCTAACAATAAGATAGAACACGGTCCTCGACTACTATTAATGAATACTATAAAAATCGTAAGCCTTGTCTCATTTCATTATCTGGTATTAAATTTTATGCTATGTGAGTACCTACGTGGTATTCATAGACTTTCGTTAAGTAGAAGGACTTAAATATACTAAGGGTTTCTAACTAAGATGCAATAAACCGTTGGTAAACTGGGTAAAAAGGTTTTGTAAGCAATAATGAAATTAAAATCAGCAGGGCATTGATTTAAAAATTATCTCAAAGTGAATACGAAATATATTATTGTGTCAAAACTGTCTTGAAGCTATAACAAAGAAAATTATAATTAATTTACACTAACAGAGGTCATGAAGGTTTTGACCTATTGACCCCATCTTCGAACTTGGCATCACAATGGAACCTGGAAATTGCATAAATGCTCTCGAGAAGACCCTCCTGGATACCTAATCTTCATTTTAAGCCATCATGCGTCAATATTGACACAATTTTAATCGAGTCGAGTCGAATCGAGTTATGGTCAATCTGACGGAGTAGGAAATCCCAGCTTATTCATTTCCTTTAAGGCTAGCCTTAAGACAGACGGACACACAAAGTATTCGCATGTAAGTTTCAATGTTAAACTTAATAATAATAATAATGAATTTACCCAAAGAATGGCATTAATGAAAATACAATATGAAAAGAATGTCATTATATGAAATGAAAATCCAGAATCTGTTACTATAATGAAAACCATCGATTTAGCTAGCAAGATTCAAATGAGAACAATATTAACTAATTGAATGATACGAATATTATTACATGACCATCATTACTAAAATAATATTATACTTAGTAATTTTAGCATCAATCAGTTCGTTCAACTGAAATAATATAGGCAGTCATTAATAAGTATTTATGAACTCTCATTACGATTATCAGTATCACTGTATTAATAGTATACTCTATATTATTTGCCCTCAAAATGTGATTTATTATATAACCAAATATTTGGTATTGTGTATTGGTATTGTGTATTTACATATTAATATTCTCGATCTCGACTGGTTTGTTTTCTGCGGAAAGAAATGCATGTATTTATGTCTGTATCCAGTGATAAGATGCAACACTTATCAAATGTATAGGGTAAAGGGCAGTGTCTGCTTGCATTATCATTGTTATTGGAACTGTATTGGAGATTCTGTTACATATAATATCTGTATTTTATTGCACCTTTCTCTTATTTTTTTGGTTGTGGTTTCAAGATAATTATTTATACCCTAGCACAGTAATGAAATGCAGTAGAATCAAGAGTAAAATACATTGAGTCTAGTATCAGTATTTGTAGTGTAAAATATCTGCAGTATTTATTGAGAGAGAAATGAGAGCGTGCCAAAGACTATTACGTTATTGACTCGACCTCTCAGAAAAAGGGTGAGAGCAGTAAATAAAAAAGTAAAAGGAAATCCGAAAAGAAAGCTGTGTAACTGAAAGTCAGAGCGAAGCTGCTTTAAACTTACTCTTTACTTTCCTCGTGAGTTTCGTAAACGTTATCTTATCATTAACTTCAAGTCCGAAATGTTTTGTCTTCGCTTAACTTTTCTTAACTACTTGAAAGGTAGTACCAGTATAAGTTTCCTTCGGACACGTCTTTAAAGCTCGATGCGATTCAAGAAAGAAGCCTCTGCTCTGCTACTATTATCTTTCATGCATTGAATTGCAGTGTAGTTATCTCATAAAAATGTGTATACTACTACACGCGTAAACAGTCATTCATTGACTACCCGTTTAATTTAAGAGAACTCAAACGATACAGCATTTACCTTCGGCTTTTGCAACGTACTTTACACTGTAATGTTTGATACACCATACACCCATCATTTCATTTCGTGATAATATATGTTTAGCAATACACTTACGTCTACAGAACTCGACAGCTTCAGTTCTCGTAAATATTCTTCAATTCTTTATATTTATATACTATGTGTAACTTATTGTAGGTATAGATTTCAAAAGCGCATGCTAGTAATACGTGCAAAGAATTGGAAGTTTCTCTCATTCAAACAGAAGTACACAAGAGAAGATGGGTATGTATGCATCGTGTGCTTTTAAACGATGACGTGACGTAATATGTTGTTATAGTGCAGTGATAGTAATTTACAAGGCAGTAGTGTGCTGTAGTTCTTTCGTTAGATACAATAAAATGTGTGTGTGTGTGTCATTACTTGAGTATAGTCTGGAGATGTTATTATGGAAAAGTTTGCAATGTATAGCATAAGAAAGACGGAATCTAAACAGACAAGCACGCAGACACAGACACCTCCCTACGTGCTATTTTATTCATTTTGGCTTCTACACAAGCTTTTGTTATCTTCAACTTGTTTTACTTCATTCGCTAAACTGTCTCGTTTCATTACTCTTCTCATTCATGCCAAGCATAGCATACAGCACACCGAAAAACGAATGCCGGGCGGGATGATTCCGTGAAATAATTGTAAGACTACCTGCACAGTCTATGTTTTTATGGAGCTAACAACATGAAACGAAATAGTTACTTCTATCACCTAATTCTTGTAACTTCTATTTGTAGCCCTGCAATGCCTACTAATGCGTAATGCGTAAAGTACAAGAAGAAAGAGTTTATTGACATAGCGAAGCAAAACTGTCTGATTTATTACGGAAAAACATACATTTCCTTGCATAAGCTATTCAAGTTCGTGACTCGTAAAAACAAAATTGTTTCCAAATTTTCTAATGCCCGGAAATTTTAATTCTGTCTCCCTTAATTAGAAACACCATTATCAAAATTTAAACGTAATTCCGTTGTGCAATCTGTGCTATATGATTATTTTCTTTATCTTATCAGAATAATTCTCCAATAATATATGTTTACTACTTTGTTAGGCATTGCGACTGAATGATATTCTGTGTTTTTATATACAGTAGTTCAGTTTCGTAATGAAAAGAACTTGCACGAGAAGAAAGTCACTAATTGTTAGCTTTAGGTGGCAATACCGCCACTGACATGTAGATTTCTCCTTTCTGTTGAAGAAATATGTGAATAAATTTAAGGATTCTCTAGAAGATGTGTATTAGACAGAGCTTAATTCAGAATTTCAATGCATAATATCAAGTTGCTGAATACCTAGATATTTACTCAGCCGAATGTTCATGTACCTGCTTACTTTTTAGCAAAAGCGAAGTCTTTGAAAGCGCGTAACAATTTTTGCAAGCAAGAAATCACAACTCGTTAAATGCGCAAAAATATGCTCTTTGCTCTAGCAGATGCTCTAGCAGATGAGTACCTAAAGTACCTATATACAAGAAGCTTAAACAGTAAAAACAATCGATGGAGGTTGATTTCGCACTTTTTGATAACGCAAAAATTGTCACATTTAAGAATCCAAAACAAAGTTTTGACAATCAACCTCCGCCGATTCATATGAAACTTTCTAGGCTTGTAGAGTGAATAATGAGGTAAAATTAGTTTTGCTTACAAAATTATTTTTCCATTCTACAAGGCAAGTGAAAGTCCAATGTATTATTGTGTCTTGCTATAAAAGGGACATACATACAATATACATTGTCACTTAAAAAGTTAGCCTAAGCTGTAGCTTTGTAAACACAAACACAACCTTATAATATTCATAATTCTAATTTCCGTATCTTAATGCAGTTTAATCGTATAGGTAGGTATATAGTTGTGTTCTAAAATAATATAACGTCAAATCTCACTATGAATGGCACAAGCACGTGAATACAAAGTACAACCCAACGATTACCTAAAACTAGATTGGATACTGCTTTTTTAATTTACTAAGTAAGCAAGTCCTAACTTTCTTACAATGTAATACACATTCATATATGCAGTCGTTAAACCTTCTTATAAATAGTGAAAGGTCCTAGCAGTTGCTACAAAGAAAGTACTTAACTAGATTTAGATTCGTTCCACTAAAGCGTGAAAATAATGAAAAGAAACATCAAAAACATTTCAGCTTTTTAACTCTAGTGCGAAAGTGCGATTTTAGTTTGTGATGAAAAGAATTGGAAAGATACTTGAGTTCTACAGCATTTTTTATTGTTGTCAGTGCTTTTGCGACTTACAGCGATACAAAACATCAGAAGATGGATACGAGGAATATATATAATACAATAAAGCTGAAGGATGAATTACGTTGGCTGACAGTGTAATAATTTTACACTTCTTTGGCGTTTTCATAGCTTTTGGGTACGGAACCAGCAAAAGTCGGGACATAAGACTAGACCTTATTTTTTATGAATCATGACGATGGGCCATATACAAAATATAATTGTGAATACAACATATCGCTATAAAAGATATACCATGTTCTGCTTTGTCCTCGACTTTTACCGGTTCCGTACCCACTAGCAATGAAAGCGAGAAAGGAAAGCTTTGATTCACTTCAAACTAACCAGCAACGATTTATCACAGTCAATATCCAGTACTTGTAGTTTTCGATGGCTGATGTTCCCTAAAAGTACATTGCACTGCACGCAAGTTGAAATTCTCCAGTTTTATCGAATTACATTGTATCTGTTGATACAAATGCACCTTAGATATATTTTTTATCAAAGCCTACATGTATGATCGTATTATCCTCCTTACAAAGCACAACAGAAGGCTGTTTATATGAATGAAAGCCTTTCTTTGTAAAATCTTTATGCATTCACATCCTTTTAACACGATTGAAGCTTCGATTGTACTATACTACACTACTCTGTACAATTTATTTCTGCTGTAGTTAGATGAGACAGGTTTTGTGTGCGTTGTTTTGATCAGATATCAATCAAAATCAAATCCTCTGAATCGCCAACTTGTAAAGTTGACTGGTGTATGTGTCGCAGTATTAAAGAATATTTGTTTCGATAAAAAACTCCAGTTAATTCATATTAGTGTCGAGAATGACAAAATAGATGAAAGGAAATTTTTCCCGTTTATATTCTCTCCTAATATCTGTATATAGCTACAATTGTATGACAGACCGGGCAGAGTAATACAATACAAATACAAAACATGGAATGATTCATGCTATTTGAGTAGCAAATAAATTGTCTCCAGCATGAGTGTCTAGAGTCTCAAGCCACCCCACTGTGTTGATTCAGTGTAGCGTCTAGTCTAATTTACAATTATCTGCCCATGTCTCTGCAGTTTTTTTAGACAATTGATCATTCTTATTGTTCTCCCACGCAACGTATGAGTACGTAAGAGTGATGTAATACTTTTCATTACTTTCATTATGCACATGCAATACACGGGATACTAAACTACGCATTTCTCTTGTCGCCGAAAAGGTATCATGGGTATGTATCGATTTTGACATAGTAATGAGAAAAAATAATGAAACAAGAAATCATTTGACAATATAAAACTTGTTTAAACACAGGGGCGGGCCTAACATTATTTCCTTTAATCATTGTAATTGCAATAATTGGAAATTATATGAATCACCTTCTCTACGAATGTATTATCTTTAGTTCAATGTGCTGTAGAAATATCACTCCGGTCCATTAGTAAAGTAGTAATGTTGGTTTTACTACGTTGATTTTGCAATTTTTGTGGTAAAACAAGCAGACAATCCAATATACTTTTATTTAGATAATTTATAACACTGTTACTGCAACCAAGTGACGGATTTTGCATCTGCATTATTATATAGTAAGCATTATTACTGATTTTGTGTCTTTTTCGTGGCTGGTGGGTTACACTGGAGAATTACTTTCACACCACTTTTACCACTATTAAAAAACAAATGAGTGAACCAGATATTCATGTCATTCAACACTCTACACAATTTTTATGTCTATAAACCTACCCTACCTGCTATCAGTGCGTAGTTTTGTTTCCAGTCTAATACTATGACATTACCTATAGGTTTTCATAAAAGACTGGCATGTTATCATCAATCCACAGTCCGTGTCCGAGTCACGCATGTAAATATTATAATCTACTTTTGTGTCATCAGCAATTAAGTAGTATTTAGTAAAATGTAATGTAAATCAAAACTACTAATGCATGCTGTCAACATAATAACGTATCAACTGTATTTACATTGTTTATTAAAGTAGTCAAAGCCGGATGATACACACAAAGCTATTTTGCGTATACCAAACAGAAGTTTAAGAAATAACATGTATACTGATGAGCTCAAAGTGCACGAATATTAAGTAATAGTAGTAGTTAGAGCACAGGGTAACCTGGTTTAATCATCCGTGTAAGCGAATGATAAGCAGTATGTACGTAATGTCGCTAAAAGCACCATTTGAGAAATGGTAAAATACATTAGTAAATAGATGATTAGATGGCAGTTTTAGTGTATACTGTGTAAAGGTACAGATTTGAAAGATTTATCAAAACTGTACCAACAATCTACACACATCATACATTTACCAGCTCGAATTCTACCTCATAGTACATAATTTGAATGTTGTGCAGTGGGAACGGATATTTTAGAAAGGAAGAGATTTATTCATGTCTAATAATGCCTTGAGGCTCTAAGTAAGTGGTACCGACTTACGAAAATAACAGAGTAATTCTAATATAAAGGTAGGTAGTAGGTAGGTAACGAACCACCTACAACTTATAGAAATGACGCTTTGGGATTTTAAATGAGAGCCCCTGAATACAGCCGACAGACAGGATGTGATAAATTCATGCATTTAAATTAATGCTGCTTTACTTCGACTGGCTACACAAAGAATAGACTTCTCTCTAATGGAAGAGAGATTCCTGCAGT
Organism: Pogonognathellus flavescens; assembly: GCA_019776165.1. NCBI lineage: Eukaryota > Metazoa > Arthropoda > Collembola > Entomobryomorpha > Tomoceridae > Pogonognathellus > Pogonognathellus flavescens. The sequence continues at coordinate 9,395 of JABASD010003890.1, read as the reverse complement.
AGTAGTGCAAAGTAGCTGGAATATAGGAGATGTACTTTAGTACTAATAAAATGCATGGTGAAACGAGACTCTGGAGGTAAGGAAAGGACGAGTGAGATTAAACATAGTAATTCCCGTCAAGTATATCTCAGACAGATTTTCTGAAAATACTACTGGGAAGACTCTTTGATCGTTTTCTAATGGAGATAGAAAATTCTAATAATCTTCTTCTACATGCATCCTTAATAACATGTAGGTTAAGTGAACGCACGTTTTCCATGTGTTTAATACTCAAAGCACGTGTTGCACTAATGTACTTTCTCCGGAAAAAGAAATCTTTTGCACCTTACCTCTAGTTAACCGTTCAGGTTTCAAGCCAAGATTGGCTAACAGTATTTTTCTAGAAGCTTAGAAATGGTAGTCGAAAGTGGTAGGAAGGACCTCAGACGTCCTTCCTACTACTTCTACTCCAATTTTACGCACATAATATATTTTTTCATTTGTTTTGTCATATAACTGCTAAAATATAATGTAAATACATACCTGTGCTGTATTATAGTTCCCACACACTTTGAAATTCAAACCAACGTATTTTTTGACAAGGAACTCCAAAATAGCTCGTTATTCGTTATTATTATGAAACTAATGGTCATGGTTATTACAATTGTCTGTTGAAGCTGAGGAAATGTGTTCTTTTCATCCAAGTACTTTGCAAACAACATAGAAACAAAATAGGGCAATTAAAGCGTAACAGTAGAAGTTATTTTGCTATAATTGTGCACAGCAATAAGCGTTGAATACATTCATACTTTATACCCCACCTATTACAACCTGAATTCAGGTAAGATAAAAGAGATGACAACAGAATACCGTTTGTATACCTGTGCAAGTTAACAATTCCAATTTATATCCTTAGAATTGTCGTTTTGTACAACGAAGGTGTAGAATTACGCAGTGAAGCAAGTACTTGGCATTATCACTGTATAAAGTGAACAAAGTTTTTTGCCCCATTCTTTTGCACAAATAAGGTGCTTGTTTATGTAATAAATGTGCACAACATTTCTAAATGACATCATTTGCTCCTCTTCAAAGCAACAAACATACTCAGGAAAAGTGGGACCGACAGCTTTCATGAGTTTCGTACAGCCTACATATTTTAATGACGGAATAGCTGATGCAAACACATACCGACTAACAGACTTGGTAAATATGCGAAACAAAAGAAAAGTTTAGCCATGACATGAAAAGTAAATACGACTATTACGACAAAATTGCAATACAACTGCTTGCAGAAAGCAGTGAAATGATGGAATGAGAGATAAGAAATTGTCGCGACTTAAGCAAGGTAAAGTAAGTAAGACACTCTAAGTCACTAAATGCGTAAAGTGGTACGGAAATGAGAGCTACTACAGATAATACAATAAAAATTGGCTTTTAGTATTTTATTAGGTAAAATACATAAATGCCTATGCACAAAGAAGACACGGTTGGTTTTGTAAGAGTATATAATAGTCAACTTACCACGCCCCACCATAAGGCTTCTGCATAATTAGTGAATTTAGTCCCTGGTACTTCTTTTTCTGCAAGGAAGACAAGAAAAGAAGAAAGGATGAGCCCAAGGAAACCAATGTAGAGCGTTGTTATAAGTTCTTGACGATGAGCCCATACGACAGATCCCAAGAGTTTCCATGTCCCACCACGTCGATCCACTCGAACCATACGAAGAATTTGGAAGAAACGAAGTCCTCGCAAAGCCGATGCTGCAAATACTCGTCCACTCGATCCTTCTCCCAGTACAATTAGAGAGGCCACGATAGTAATGACATCTGCAAAAAATGTGTCAAAAAACATTAGAACAACTTATTAAGACACAAGATTAGAATCTGGTGATTCACAAAGAGATAATCGTACAGCTCATACCGATGTATCATTTGGAAAGTAACACACACGTACATATGTATTATTTATATTTAAATTGTCATGTTGAACCGAACCTTGAGAATGGGAGTCATTAATTATAAATGCATTTGTATGCACAACCACAAAAGAAAATAATAGTAAATCAATCAATATTTCAAATTGAACTGTCTTGCACAACACAAAACATAATGAAATACTAATTTAGTGATAAATTTGATTTGCAGGCGAAGTATACCTTCTTTGTTTAGCACTGCACTGTTATAACCGCAGTTGGAAACTGATTGTGAAAGAAGAATACCCCACAACATGACTACTACACATAACACAATACACCTTGTCCCAATAATGCATTGCGTATACTCTGACAAATAAACACAAGAACTACAACACAGTAGTAGCGTGTAGAAAGTATGGAGGGAAAACGAACAGTGAAAGTCAAGAGGCTACACACGAACAGAAATTTTGGAGAAAATTATTTTCTGCTCGTTTCCATTTATGAAGACTTAGCCACACGGTAATCCTGATAGGAAAGCAATGTTGACAATAGATTTGGGCCAAAATGCCACGGACATACATGTTTCCCTTTCAACCCACGGTTGAAATTGCTCACCTGCTCCAAACTAAATAGTCTGCAATCTACAACTACTATACTACTGCTTGTCTTGCACTGTGTTTTAGTAGTTGCTGTGTATTCTATTGAACACAACATTGGCATTTGTATAATAATGTGTAACCAGCTTGCTTTTGCTTTATCCAGCTTATCATAACTTACGTCACGTTTCTAGTTTCAGCAAAAACCATGCTATACTATAATAAAGCTATGGAAGACACCATCGAGGAAATTTGTCAGCCAATCCCTATGCAAACAAACAAATTACATTTCATGTTCTTCATAGCCCAGACAATGAACACTATGTTCGTTCCATTATTGAGTACATAAACAATTACAGTGCTAATGCTGCATAAGGTTAAAATATCAAATTACAACCAAGCTAAAATAAAATATGGCAAGACAAGCGTTTCACATATTTACACACATAGTCTAGCACTCTACTGTCATTCTACTGTTTTGCTGTACCTCTGTGTCTCTATCTGTATATGTAATATATAATTTAAAGACCAACATTTGCATAGTACCTGAGGTGTACCTAAGTAAATATAGGGCTATAAATTGCAAGAGTGGACTATTTGGTCTATATTTATACAATAGAATTTGTTTTGCCTCGACTGACAATTTTACTTGCACTGACAGAAAGTGAAAAATATTTCCTACCATCAAAATAAATATTAGAATGTACACAAAGAAGCATAACAAAAGTTATTTCACGGGAAAGGAATTAGGTACTACTAGTACTATAGCCATATTTTATGTTTGATACAGCTATAAACATGACATGTAAAAACACACATATAGTTTGATGGGCTCTCACTCTCCCACAGAATTTTCTATAAAATAATTTATGTGCATTACGAATGATACTATAACCCATATAAGTAAGTGTGTCACATACACACCTGAATTTGTAAGCATTATATAACAGTTTGACATGAAATATTAATACAATAAGATCAAACACTAGTCTGGCGCATTATTTGGTAGGCTGGTTCCACAGTCAGCAATACGCAGTTTGATATCTGGGTTTGGGTGTAAGGCTTGTCGCTTTTGTAAGTGCGGAATACGAGAAATAATAAGTAAACCGACAGACTGAATGGGGGTGGTGAATTGAAAGTTGTGAAGAGAACTTCGTAGAGAAAAACACATATGTATCTTATAGAATATCTAAACTGAAATAAGAAATGATAGTTTGATTTCGTAGTTTTTGTTGTAGTGACACGTCTAATAACGCTCATAGATTATTAAATTTCTGTAGCACGGTTTCAAAATAGCATTCAATGCATTCCTTCTTCCATCCATCGACTGTTCTACTATCTTCAAAGGAACCCGTGCCTGCCTGAAAGTATTCATTTTTGCCAACTACTACCCAAAAACTCAAATATTTACTGCGTTCTATACTACTATATGCTTGGTAACTGATAACGGATAACTTTGTTGCAGTTTACTTGCTTCGACACCATATTTTATGATGACACAAACATATACACGACATGTTTACTCTATTCAAGACCACGGGTATTGTACGGTGAGACATTGAAGGGCAAACTGCATATATAATTTATTTGTATTGTAGTGGCTACTTCAGAGTCAACTAAAAGTCCAGACCAAACAGACAACTCTTCGAGTGATGTCTTTGGGCTTTTCCCATAGAATATTTAAAATGCTAACGAAGAGGTGCCATACTTTCCATTACGTTGTCTCGGTTCATTCGCTTGACGATGTTGTGAATTGTATAAATGTCATGTATGTTTAAATCGCCCTTTGCATTACGTGTTATTATGATTCCCATGAAATTGTATGTGCATTAAAAGAAAGGTCTCTGCAAAAAACATGACAACCTGACCACAATACTCGATTCGATATTTCAGACAGTCACCGAGAACAATCGAGGTTTCTGCGGTTCTCGAATTATTATCGTGAACCTTGTGGCAGATTCCGATTTATGAAATCTATTTTACTGTCCTTTCAAGCTAACCGAAGCTCATTATATATTTCTGTCTGAAGTTTCCTCAACACGAACCCTACAACGTAAATTCTTTGATCTCATCGCAATTCGTAATCTCGATTCTTTGTTTCCGAATTCCGAAATCATTTTTAAGCGGAATTGCTAATAACTAACAATAAAGAACTTTTACACATCATATTGTGCATGTTACACGAACAAAATTTGCATGCACAATTTTACATACACGTACATGTATTTACATGCATGAATTAGGAATAGATTGTTGTGAAATACCTGCAACACAATTCATCAACAGTGTGGGAACATAAGCATTGTGATGTGAAAGCTTATTGCTACAAAACAGTTCGACGTGTTACAATCATGAAAGTTCTATTATTCTAAATTCTCACTGCCCTATATTCTATTCACAGAGTTGTCATATGAAGTTAGTCAACTACGAACTAAGACCGATGGTAATTATTAATGAAATATTGAAAAGCCTTTATGTGAACAGAGATATATACTAGTTTCAAATATTCCATTTTCTCTTTCTCCAATGCTACAACTGCATTGTATAATTGCAACCTTTTCAGTAGGGGCTTGTAATGGTGATGACGACTGTCGAAATTCAATCTAGAATTACTGCACGGATCTTATTATTTTCTTTGTGTGTTATAAAATTGACATATGTGACAGTTTAATAACATATTCTGTTTCGCTTGCATTTGAATTGGAACTACATTCAAATAACTTAAATTAGGTACCTAAGTACCTACTTGTTTCTAATCATTGAATATAAATGAAATATCCGTCTACGTGTGCACACTATCTATATTTGCACAAAGCGGTTACAGTAAAATAAGATGACTCGACTGGATAGTTTCTAGACTGACATTTCTGCTATCAAATTGACATGCAGAAGGACATTCTATTCGATTTAAATCACAAGTTATTCTATCAGAAACTGCACAAGTGCTTATTACGTTACCAAAATTTATACAAAAAACACGAATATGAAACTAAGTCAGGTACTTCAAACAACAATGACTGCTGTAGTATACAGTTCCGCTTTCAATCATGCAGTAAATAAATAAGTACACACATAGGCAGTAAGCTATATTTAAAAATCAAACTGTGATAGGTTACATTTTTATGGTCAGTGATTCCATTTAATTGACTGCAAGCAGACGCAACCTAAAGATACCTTACGGTTAACATGCAATTAAAAAATTCGATTCTTTCGAGAGACTACTTAATGGAAAAAATATTCATTCAACTATAATACGTCACACGTCAGTCTTCAAACAGATTTGAATGCATTAAGTTAGAATTTAGAGTGAAAACAAATGGTATTTACTTGTATGTATTAAATGTAATTCTCAAGGTGCATATTATTATGGGCAGCTGAAAAAGATCTTAACAAACCGATAATTGAATAATAATCATTGAAACTCATTCAACCTGGTAAAATGAAAACGTATATACACTATTTTAGTGCTATACTGTACGAATTGGAAAAACTTACCATATGATTTATTACTTTCTGTTGCATTGAAAGTATACAGAAGCGCTTAGTTGACAAGTCAATGAAGGTACAACTAAATTTTTGCAGATGCGAGACTATAATACAAATCAGAGGATCTGGGAGAAAACTTCACTGTCATATGCATAAATAAATATTTCTATGTACAGTCAACAGAGCAACAGAGACTGTACATTTCAGTGAGTCTACAAAGCCAAGAGATCACCACGAACAGTAACGGTTATGCAAAGGTTAATACGTTAGTTCAGTAAAAGTTTAGAAAATAATTCGAGATGGAAAATTTAGATGCAAACAAAGTAATATCCAGTTAAAGTCAAACAATTTTCTACTACAAAAGTTATATGAAAGAAAAAGGAAGTTTTTTTATATCATGACTAGTTCTTTACTAGTAACTAACAAAAGAATGCAGCATAAACGGCAATTCCCAAATTCATTTCACTCTGATGATTACCAATTTAAAATTCCTAAGGCTATGGCTACAAGGTCCATATTATATACAAAGAAATGGCAAATCGATCGTAGTCAAACAGCAATTACGACAAGGAATGAAATTTTAAGCAGTTATCCGCAACAATAATTTAAACAAGGCGCAAGGTGGTAACAAACTGCTAACAAACTGCTAACAATCATGCGTTTCATGAATGGAATGTATTCAATTCAGACTATGGGGTTAGGCTACCAACATACCAAATTGTCTGACCTCCAAGTAGAATTCAAGAATTCTACTTTGCATATTTAACCTAGGTGGATGTAGTTTAATTATTCTTATATAGCCAAAGCACTGTGATATTATACATATACATATATTTTATGCTGTATCAGCACACTTGAAAGAGCCTCACATGTTACACTCGTCACAATTTCTACAAATCTTATTTGAAAAGAATAAGCAGACACACTATGCCCTGAAACAAATTCAAAAACTGAAAAAGCATTTGCTTTGACCAGTAATGAATTTTACAAAACTTTTTCAGCTTTCATCTATTTTCTCCTTGGAGAAAGTCTATTTAAAGATTTCTCCTAATTTAAATATTTATCCAAATAGGTAATTATTATTCTCCTGCCGCACATTTTAGGTGACAACAAAGGCTGTTTCAATGTTTGCAGTATTGACCGTATACTGTATATTCGACCATGGAGCCATCAAGCTTCCGAACTGTCCGAACTGACATTAGAGATTACAGTACAAGAATTTGCAAAGAATTCGGCTTATTAAAATATTTAGGAAGAGTATAAGTCTGCATATACATGTTAAGGTATGTTCACCAGGTTCAATATGTAATACAGTCCAATAGTAAATAACAACGCGTTAAATACACTCATCGACTTACCTTACACAAAGTTTACACATCAGGACTTCGAGTCATAGTATGAAAAATTGTATGGCTTATTTCTATTAATATTTTGGGCTATGGCAGTCTACCATAGCTTTCTCGTATATTCTATTGACTTGGAATTTTAAATAACAAAACTATGGCAAATAGTACAAAATAATTCATCATCCCAATACCGTCGCAATTAAAGAAGGCTAAAAACTGGGGAATTTAGTAAATGTTGGCAATCAAAGTATAGGGATGTGTGTTTCTACGTATACATACTTTCCAAATGTAAATTATTTGTGGAATATCATCTTCATTCTTTACCAAACAAACCACTCTTCGTTTCTCCGCGTCAAATAAATGGTAAAGGTACAAATAATAAGCGTTTAGTATTACCGATTATGCAAAATGGTCTTCGGATAAACCTCAATCGTCCTAAGGCACCCTGATATCGTGAGCGGCATCCGGCAGCCCACAGTCGCAAAACAAACTCAGTGGTAAACATCACTACTACAACAATTTCCATGTAGAATAGAGCCACAGTCGCTTCAACCTCGTATTCCTGGATGGTGGAAAAGACGCTGAGGGCAAAACACGCGAAAACCAGCACAAATCTGCAAAATAATGTAAATATATTTTATAAATGTAAATATACAACTCCCACTCTATTTGATTACATATCACATACGCTTCAAGATCCATGCATTTATCGTCGTTGTAAATGTTCTTTGCATCCTTAGTCTTGTGTACAAATAACCCACAGTAATAACACACATATATACCTAATAGGCAGACTTAACATACAGCAATCACATTTTATAAATTCTTCCTAATAGCAATGGCAGTGTGTCAATTTGGTTAAAGGTTTTCTTAGGTATACAACGTGTGACAAACCTTTTGGCTTATCGTGTTAAAATTAATGACCCAATGACATACATATACATTTTTAAATAGCTTTTAGTATGCTGCATTGCATGGATTGGTAAAGGAAGTATAGGTAATTTTAATGTGCATGATATGGGCGAAGACTTACTTTATATGAGAAACGTAGTCGATAAAACGATGTGCTAATATCAATTATTACTTTATTACCCTTATTGCTGCATAATAATACCCTAATACATACATAGCACCTTGTATATAAGTAGTAGGACATTTAATGGGTAATTTATATTAGTAGATAAAAGAGTTAAATAAATGATGGCATATGCTTGCCATGCATATGAAAGTTTAAGCATCCACGAGGGCTTAAAATTACAATTGCCTGTTCCATTAACCTTGGAATCACTCTATCTGTCCTTGTGTACATTCGCAGACACGAACAACAGCTTTAAAGTCCTTACTTCAAAGTAACTTCATAATTATGTCCTTTGCATATGAATTTCTCTGACAGGTGTATCATTTCTGATCAATAAAGGTCTAAAATGTAAACAAACAGAATAATAATAGATACTTATTTAATTCAACCTTTCATTTAATTGCTTGTCTTGCAGTGTTGGATAGTATAAGTATAATAAGTAAGCACCCGATTTCAATGTAAGCGCGTGGCTCAGCAGATTGATTAGGGGCCAAACGGTCTGCACCAAAAGCATGGATAATGGATGCTTTCATTCTTCAGTCATGCATCAAATGTGTGCGTGCTGGTGAAAGTTTTAAAACATTCTGTATAAAACTCTAAACTGGTACGAAAAGTAAAGTTTTCAAATTCGAACCTTGTAAAGTCTATTTCATATAGACAATTTTCATGCTAATGAAACACACGTGGATATGTTTGGTATGTAGTATGTAGAGTATGTACCAGGGTTGGCATTTCCAGGAACTTAAGCATGTCCTGTCCAGGAAATATGGAAAAACAAGGATAAATACGGAAAAATACGGAAAAACACGGAGAAATACGTAGTAATGGAAAAAATCCATATACTATGTATAAGCGTACACTTAGACCATGCATTTCCCTTCCTTTTACCCAGAAGCGTTAATATAATACTAACAAAAGATTTATAGACATTTCTAATCTGTTGAGTTGAGGCAAATAAAATAAAAATTGATTCCAATAAAAGACAAAAAGTATTC
>JABASD010003889.1:0-17749 GCA_019776165.1 Pogonognathellus flavescens | reverse complement strand
ATGAATAGCATTATTAATTACAATAACATTAATTGCTAATTTATAGGTACAGGTGACAGATACCTTTTGTGTTTTTGCAGCCAACAATTGAGTATTTATTTCTCCAGATTCTCCCATTTTCAGACTGTCAACTGTTCAAACACCAGAGTCACAACATTTAAATAATGATGTCGTTTTCTTGCTTCTTTTTCTTGAATCTCGTCTCGCAGCACACTCACGGATGGTCTGATTATTACTAAATATTTATTAATGGTTTCGCTTGAAAATAAAGAAGAATTTATTTACTGACTCCAACAGAGTTTGCGTTAAGAAAACCATTGTAGAATTTTGAAACAATGAGATATTTAATAAGATAATGAGTATTTAATAATTACTGCCCATGTGCAATTATACGGTTCGGTTTGAATTTATGCGCCTCAATGAACAAAAGACGCTCGGACACTTCGAACTTTCCTTGTTTGAGTGAACAAAGACGAAAAATCAGGCGTCATACGCAACATCGCATTGCTTCAATTTGCTTCTTTAGTTAGTATTATTTAAAATAATTTATTAATGAATTATAAACAACAGTTATAATATGTATAATATTTTTATTAATATAATTAAAGCCATCCTTTTTTGCGACGACATCTTTTAACCACTGCTAAAAGATTCCTTAGAATTAACACACGGAATATCATAATATATTTTGCATTATCGTTTGGTAATTTTCAGTCATTTTATACGATAAAATAAAATAACTTTAAGGATAACTTCCAGATTTCCAGGTTACGTTTTTACAGTATGTTGAACAATTCCATGATTATGAGATTCCAACAAATTCATTTGATGCTATTAAATCTCCAATAAGAACAATCATTTGTATGCAGTAAAGTAACCCAAGTAACATTTGATGATACAATCCTGCAGTATTGTTTTTAGCCTAAAAGACACCCCCTTGAATTTATCGCCACTTGGCTTCAATAATCTTAGTAAAAATGGATCGTATTTTACCAAACGGACATATAAATGACGAAATGTTAATACATTAGCGAGTTAGTAATACCATAAATCATATCTTACGCAAAATATCGAAATGAACAAATCTACAAATTCAAAAATTACGGAAAATCAATCAGTTGAAGACTCCGTAACGAATCATGGGTTTAGAAAATTCGCAATACAATATGACAATCCTGACATATTATTTTCGCCAGGAGACACCGTTGATGGAACACTTATGCTAGAATGCGAAAATGAAGAACTTGAATTAGGTTTGAATTGGAGATTCTAAATTATAGTAATTCCTTGTCATATTATGAAACTGTCATTCTTGAAAAATAAAACTACAGAAATCTGTTTTAATAGTTTTGACCTTGGATTGGGTCGGAGAAGCCAGAGTTCAATTAAGTCATGCTGCAGGAGGTTTCCATGAAAGAAACACTTACATTATGGGAAGTCAAGAATTGATTAAAAAAGGTACTAGAAGTTTTAATACTGCTGGTCTCGTTTTCTTATTAATTGCTTAATACATAGTAATTTCTTTCCAAATGGAATACATAACATTAAGATTTTTTATTAAATTCCATTGAAACAGGTACAAAACTGAAATCTGGACTTCACGAATATCAATTTTCCATACCTTTACCAACAAACATTCCGTCAACATTTAAATCTTTCCATCCTGTTGCAACTGTTGCCTACAAAGTTAGTGCAACACTCAAAAGCGGTAGAGCGCTTTTTGATAAGAAGATTGAAAGGGAATTCATCGTAAAAGGCCACAATGATCTAAATGATCATCCTGAATGTTTGTTGCCGGAAGAAACTAGTCGAGATTGTAATGTTTGCTGTTATTGCTGTACTAGCAAACCAATTGGATATGCCGTCAAATTAGAAAGGACGGGATTCTTAGCGGAAGATTGTATAAACTTTGTTGCAGAATTATTTAATAGAAGTAGAAGAAATGTGCATGTTGAGCTTAAATTCTTTTTACTTGAGGTAATTATACAAAGGTTTGTCTGGATATAGTAGAATGTAATATTTTTGATTAGTATTTTTACTTTAACAAATTAGTTCCACATTATTTTGCAGCGGAGAGTATTTTGGTCACAAGGAAAGTCTGAGAAAGTAGACGACAGGATTGTAACAGAACTGCCAGGACTAAAATTAGATAATAAGAATAGAGAAATTGTACAGTCATTTTCTTTGTCAATTCCACCTCTGAATTGCAATGATCAAACGGCAACTAATTACGTTTACCCAACCGGATTAGGTGGAGGCAGATTAGTTACTATCACATATTTTTTCAAGGTAAGCAATTTATTTTAGGTTCTCTACAAGCTTTTCCCTTTAAGAAATATTTATTCCTGATATTTATTAAAGAAGTTAAAGCTCATCATCAAATTATATTTTATTAAAAATACATCTAAGTTTATTAAGATACTGACAATTAGAATCAAAGTTTAATCCTATTTGCTACATAACTTTTCAAGGACAATATCCAAAAAAGTTGATTTCCTTTTTTTCTTTCAAATCCATTTTGATATGTACCTCTAGAATTGAATATTATATGTTTTTAAAATACCAAAAGGTAAAATTAAATCCACAGCACAAGTCCACACAATCTGATTTATGTAGATGTTTAACTGTCAAAACCAATAATTTTACCCTTACAAACTGCTCAAGCTATATTAAACTTTCAAGGTCAGTCATAGAATTGAGGAAATGAATCAAAATCAATTAATTGATTTATGATTACTTTATTAGTTTTTCAAGGATAATCAATTTAATTACCGTTATTAGTAAATGCCATAATAATACCCGAACAAAGACCGTACGAAGCATTTTATTATGTAACAATAGCCAGGTAAGGTAGGTTAATGAATAGTAATAATTAATTATTTATTTACCATTGCTATATTTAGTATGTTTTTTTGTTACCAATATATATGGAAATTTTTATGGTGGTGAATGGGTAATAATAGAATTTTTACAAATATTGTTGATACATTGTAAAGATTATGCTTGTTATAGGTACAAATGAAAGTGCCTTGTCACGATGTTATATCTTCCGAAATTCGCATCCGCATCGGCACAGTACCTTTTCATATTACTGCAGCAGGGGCAAAGTCAGTTGCTGGAGCTAAGATTATTGCAGCAGGAGGAGCAACGGTTATGCATACTAAAAAGGAGAAAAAAAGTGATAAATTGTCAGCAAACTCATTTAACTATTAGTGTACAGAAATAATGGACAAAATTGAAAGCAAATATGTTAAAGAAGTTAAAACACATATAATGCAGTTTAATATTTTAAGTAACTAGAACCTGCAGAATAGATTCCAGAATAAAATTTTAGATGTGGAACGAAATTATTCGCGCTTCATAAATGTATTTACATTTACCTAAGCATTCATCTGCATAGCATCTCATGAAATTAATATACGTCATAAAGTGTATTATTTGTTAATAAGCATTGACGTATTTTATTTTTAACATGGTTCAGGCTTTAAACAGCTTTTTGACTGCCTTCAATTCAAATGTATTCATGAAACTTATAACTTACCCATTTATGAAACATTTTTACATACCCACTCACATTTTATGTTGTTGGATGGAACGTACGACACTACCCTTTGCAATGACTTTTGTTGTTTTCTACTTGCCGTGCACAAGACATTATTCGTACTTATTTACAATTAGTAGGTAACTCTATGCGTGCTTTAAACTGTCCCCTATTTTCTACCTCTCAGAGCTAATTTTTAAGCTTTAAGGCACATTGCATACTTTTTTTCATAAGGCAACTCAAGATGTGGGCAGTAAACTCTAAATACAGTTTATATGCCTATATACAAATTGTTAACTAAATAAAGAGGAGGATGATACACATGTTAATTTATTAGTGAATAGCCGACATTACAAATGTCTATCCTGCTTGAAGTAGACGAATATTCATTTATTTATGTATATGAACATATTCTGTAGTTAAATAGTTAACTCTTCAGCTCATCCATTGCAGAGCTTCAAGAGCTTGGCCAATTATTAATTTTTACAGTTTCCAGAGGACAGTTAAAAATCCTGCTACACCTTTTCATAGACCAAAATTATAAAAGCTTATGTAAATGTGTAGTCTATATAAAATTTTGCATTTTTTAACAATCTTAAAAGTATCTACCTACAAAACTCTTAATTTAGTTGTCAAGGGTGTGTCATCAACTGTTGTCTCAAAATCAAAATGCGCTAGCGGACACACATAATAAATTATTGTAAACTTATATACATTATTTTTTCTAGCCAAAAAATAGGTCTTCTAAATTATAAGTACTTTTTTAGAATCATTAAATTATAGTAAGCTCTAAATTCCTGTAAGTTGTATTCTTATATGAATAACTCAATCAGTACTTTGCCATGAATTAATTACTCCACATAGAGAAGCTACATTTGCTGGTATACTAAATTTTTAAGTGTATAGAATTATTTATATAAAGAGAGCACCAAACGATGGGTTTCAAAAGGTTTTTCATCGACTTGGATGATGGACCCGTATATGATCCTGGACAAGACATTAGTGGTTCTGTTAAAATATTTTGTGATGAACAAGGAGATGGTAGGATAAATAAATAACATATAACATAACTGACTACAATTTGCAGGTACTTTGTGATTTATATTCTCTGTATTGCTTAATTTTCAGAATTAGAGGCATTGGTTGTTCATGTAAGTGGGGTTGTTGGAACTCATGCCAAACTTGAGGGAAATGTTTCCTCTTTGCAAGTGGAGCAAATTACCTTTTTAAGCCAAGAAGTTTTATTTGAGGAGAAAGTTCAACTTCTCCCCAGTTAGACATAAATAATTTCTAAATATACATCCATCAGTCAATTAATACTACTTGCTTTGTGAATCTTTTAAATATTTTCTTTCTTATATTTAGAAGGGCAAAACAAATTGGAAACGGAAAATACGTACATGTTTAGTGTTCCTGCCCCAAAACGGGAACTTCCGGCAAATCTAACAGGTCATCACGGCCGTGTGTACTACAGAGTTGTAGCAAGAGCAGAACGTGCTTCCCCGAATGAAAATGTAGAAGTAGCACAGGATATTTACTTTCATGGAAAAACCGATTTGTCCAAGGATCCTGATAATGCTATTCCACCACAACCATTAGTTAAAGAAAAAACACTAACAACTTGCCTGTGTTGTGGTCAAGGATCAATTGGTTTTCATCTTTCGATTGACAAGACTGGCTATCTTCCGGGCGAAGAAATCATATGCACTTTGAATCTACATAATAACAACAAAGCTAAAGCCGCACGAAAGCTTCATGTCGTATTAAGCTCTGTAAGATTTGTTAACATAATCTATAATATATTACACACAAAATACTTTTGTTAGCAGTTAGTACTTACTACCTGCTACTACTTACCTTTTATACATGTTTTGAATCAATGCTGCCTTTTGTTTTACTAAAACATGACTCCCGTAACTTACAATAGTTTTTAATTAAATTGTATTTGCCCTTGTGTGGTTAGGTGGTAACATACATCATCAAAGATAAGAATGTATATGACGGGAAAAGTCATACTAATCACGATGGGCCAACTATAGGTACAAGCACTAATAATATTATGCCTTCTTTACTCTGGAAAAGCATTATACCAAAAATCTGCTGCGATAAACTTTGATACAATTTTTAAAATGCTTTACAGATCCGCAAGAAACTGTCGAAGCCCTGAAAATAGTCATTTCGATCCCGACAGAAATTCCGCCCAGTGGATTAAAAAGATGCAAATTGATCGATATAGGTTATATGCTTGAGGTATCTCATCTCTTCTCTCATGAATTAACGCAAAGAGTACTTGTTTGGTTGCCACAATATCCAGGCATTCACATAGATTAGGTAATCGTGTATTCTAGCTTGTATTCATTAACTGAAATTATTTTCTTCCAGGTAAATATGACCAACATGGAGACAGGAAAGACTGAATTGACAGGAAGCATGCCGATTGTGATAGGAACTTGCAGGGAGGGGTAGAACTTCCCTATGGATTTTGGTGTGGCTTATGCGTGCGCATATAGTTCATCTAGATACTTATTTCCAGTATTACACAATATATATGACAAAGAATTATTCATTTATTTATTTACATATGAAAACCAACTGATTTCTTCATATGAAGCTCTTTCCTAGTACTTAATCTAAAGAAAGTAATTCATTGTCAGTAAAAAATTCAAAATTAAAGGCATTTACTAAAATACAATAGTGCAAGTTCTGCCTGTGTATGAAATGTATGTACATCAAGTTGAACACAAAATAAAAGCACAATTGAATATCAATACTAATATTCTGGATGCCATATTTTTATCTTTCACAAGGTATGAAATTCGTTTAGAAAGTATAAGGATACTTACTAATACCTACACCGCGGACACCACACCCACCTAGAGAGAAACTTTTTATTTAAAAAAAGTTTCTTTAGTTTAGTTTGTTTTTTAAGGCAGACAATTTGAGGCGAAAGAATTGAGGAATAATTGGATCCTTTATGTTGGCTTAAAGGCATATATAAAATCCGTATTTAATGTATATGTACGTATATGGATGGTGTATGACTGCATGCAGCACAGTGTGCATCAGGATACTATGATCATAATATAAGTGGAAGGTTCTATTGTTCTATGAAGCATAAGCTAAAGGTATTTGCTTAAACCTATATTTAAATAGACACTTTATAAATCCATCTTCATCAATATGTTCTATGGAATCATTGTAGAATTTTTAAGTTGATTTGGGCGATAAACTGCCATATTATACTGTACAATAATGGAAGCCTTTCAGTACTTCTGATACCTTTGATTCGACGATAAACGTTTTATAAGACATAAGATTGAAATGCTCATTTACTGTAGTTGTATATGGCAACCAACTGCCTGCCTGAATTAATTTATGTGTGTATAATAGATTTTGTACAAAATAGATCGTAGACTTCATACAAGGAGACCATAACAGCATTTTACACAAGAAGATCATAACAGGAGATACAGCTTAAGATTTGTTCTTATTACATTACTTACATCTTCATACCATCATACACCCTTTAGCCTGCACAGAGTAAGATGAGTACTGTGAAGAAGTTGATTGAAGTAAATTCGTTGGAGTTAGATCAACCAGATGACAAAGTGTACCATCCTGGAGATAGCATATCAGGACATTTGACAGTGGCATCTTTATCAGATGTTGATCAACAAGTATGTGGTATGTAGAAAATGAAGAAATTTTATTATCTGTACTGAATCAGAGTTTACCGTAATACACTGTCTTTAAACAATGAAATAATCAAAAATTGTACGTATTCAATATTGCAACAATAATTCCATTTCACCGTTTCACTTCAGTTTGTGTTTTCACAATGTTATAAGACTATGAATGGTTTCATAACATGTTGTAAAATGCTACAGAACAATTTTTATAAATCCCTTCACTGAAACTGGCGAAAAACATTCGAGAAAAGGGCAATAATCATTAATCATACATCTCAACTATACAGATACAGACTCCATATTTGAATCAAACTTTCTTATAGCTAAACTGTACAATTTATTCCCACAAAAAATGAACTTTTTGTCATTCAGTAAAACTTTTGTATTGTTTCACTCAATGTGTACATTTCAGTACTTATTTAAATTGTTTTACCTTAAATATATTGCCTCTACTTATTATTCAATGTCCCGTGTCTTTTGGCAATCAATGTGATTGTTGACGGAAATTCTTAAAATCAAGAATAAACTACTACTAATTACAAGTTATTTCTAATCTCATAGAGCTAAGCATCCGAATGTTGGGTAGAGCACAATTTCTATGGAATAGCGGAGGTGTCTTAGACAATGATCATGGTGCTCATGAGACATACTTCAATTATGTTCATTTTCTACATAGACAAGGTAAGTCAATTTCTTACATTTACGACAGAATAGTATTACCGATCATTGTCAACATAGATCTAATAATTATTGTCAGTGTTATTATTATATTAAGCAAAGTACCTTAAATTAAACTGTGTAATAAACATTCAGCATAAGGTTACCTTCCAATATTTCAAGGGATCTGATCAGTTACTAGTATTAACAAAATTTCTCTATCTTTTCTTTGTTTAGATGGAACCAAAATGATAGTTTCCCCTGGTGCTTCAATGGATTTTCCATTCCATATCACATTTCCAGATAAAAAAATGCCTTGCAGTTTCCAAAGTCCCCAGGGGTTGTTAAGATATTCAATTAGAGGAGTTTTGATTCCAGAACCCAACCCGAATCAATTGAAGGAAGATGTGGAAGCCAGTTTTGTCGATAAAGATTTAACGTTTGTAGCGGACTATGATGTGAGTACTTGCCCTGGAGCTCAGGATCCCATACGCATTCGTTGGTCGAATGGACGTTGCACGTGTACTCCTCTTTTATGCTGCAATCCAGTTAATACATTTAAATTCTCAGTTCATGCTCCTAAATCTGGATACATTAACGGCGAGCAGATCGATTTTACTGTACATTTACACAACCACAGTAAAACTAAAACACCCGATATGCTCATAAACTTCATTCAAGTATGCTGTAAAATAGTCTATCAATAAATTCCAGTTTAAGTAGTTTAAAATGAATGCTAAAAAGTTGACATCTCCTTGCAGAAAACAACGTATAAAGCAGAGGATAAATCCCAAAAAACGTTCCCAGGCCCATTGATTGCCAATTGGAAAGCACCGGCAGTGCCACCAGGAAAATCAATCAAAGAGAAGGGGTTCTTTGTAGTCCCTCTGGATGCTTTACCAACAAGATTAGGTGGCAGTTCTATTATTCATTATGAATATTTCCTAGAGGTAAAGATTCAGCAAAAGATGTCTATTTGTATTAAATACAAAGTGCTTTGGTAAAAACTGTAATTTTGTGTTCATTTTTAACCGTTAGGTAAAGTTGGATTTGGATGAATCAAATCTTGTGACGATAGGCAGTCCTATTTTGGTCGGTTCTACAAATTCCAAGTCCACAAAAAAGGATAAACAGTAACATTGTTTCGAAATATTTCCATGATCCTATAAATTCTCTGTATTAGAACACTTTTTCACCAAATTATTTGTACTCATGCATGTTGAAATGGAAAATACGATTACGCTTAATAATATCCTTATATCTTCAACTGAACTACAATCCACCAACATCATTGTTGAAATATCATACTAATATATATATATACCCAGTCAACTCCTGCTCTGGTATTATACTGTACCTAATTAGCAAGATTAAGAAATGAGTAAGAAAATCAAAATGTATCAATAACTCAGTTATTAAACTGTAACAATAATGATAGTTATAATTAAATGGCATTATTCTACACAACTAAAGAAGCCAGAATGCAATTTATAGAAGTGTTCCATGTCGTGTGTGACAGCATGAGATGAGAAGCATGTACGTGCAGTACTATGCAACCGTAGTTTTGAAGCGTGAGCCATATTAAACATTGTTTAGAACCAAATCTTGTATTCGCAATATTGTAAGTATACAAAGTACAAGCGATTTGCCTATGATGATTTACCATTTTGAAATTAAGTTACTTAACTAAAAATTATACGCACATATACGTAATTCATTTTATAAATCGTGTCTGAAGTGGAACATTAATTGTTGTTGTTTGAGAATAGACTGTGTTCATTTAGGAGTACATGAGCAATCATCTATTGAAACTAATAAAACAAACTCACACAAATTCATTAATGTTTTCATCTTGTTGATCCAAGCAGTGGATTGTTGACGTAGGTTAACCACTATTTGGTGATCGTGCATTATTCTTCCTTTTGTTCAACGCTAATATGTTCCTAGTTGTTCAACTAACAAATTGTGTAATGTACCAACCACACTATTAGTATACCAACCGGATGGCAAACAGAAAATCATAATTGTTAAGCACAGTCCGATTCGTGTAGAAAGACAATTCTCATGTGTGGTGTATGTACGCATACTATATTCCCATTTTGTATTAGATTTTTGCATGATCCACGATTCCACGAACCACTTTATTTGTTTGCCAATGTATCTGTAGACGTAAAGAAAAAAGATATATATTTTACCTGCGAGCACCTCCTTAATTATATGCATGCCACGTCCACAACAATAAAATTGAGGGATTGAAAAAGTAATTGAAACATGGAAATTAACTGAGATCACGTGAGAAGCTATAATAGACTAGACATGCTACATATGCTACTTAATTTTGTTATTCGTTCTGATTCAGTCTTTAAATCGCATTTATTGAATGAATTACTAATTGCAATAATAAATCCGGATAACTTCGTGTCAATTCATTTGAGGTACCTACTATATACTTCTGAGTAAAAGTTCGACCTTATGATTAGAAAGGTCGACATCGTCTCAACTAATCGTTTACAACTTGTCAAGTTGGACTCTCGTTTTCAAAATGATTTTTCCAATTACTTGTTGTTTTTTGATACTCTCATTTTCTCTGCCGATTCCAGTGCATAGTCAAAAGAGTACTACAGTCACACAAGACGATATTAAGAATGGGTGCACAACCAAATCCCCTAATGGAGACTGCCCTACAGACTCAGTTGTAAGTATTCCATAAATTCCATATATTTTGTTATTCCACTGTGTTAATTATAAGTATACTAATATGCATACACTTCCATACCAGTTTTAAACTGATGAAATGAATATTAAATGCTCATATTTTATTTACAGCCAGATATGATAAAGAATGCTGGATTCAAAATGAAGAATTACACGATTGTAACTAAGGATGGATACTATTTGACAGTGTTTCGAATCCCTTTTAGCCGAAAAGAATCTAAGAGTGGTAGCGTGGTCAATAAAAAGCAACAAGGGAAGACAAAGGCAAAGAAGGCAGCAGGAGCAGGAAAGAAGGCAGCAGGAGCAGGAAAGAAGGCAGCAGCAGGAGGAGGAAAGAAAGCAGCAGCAGGACCAAAAAAGAACACCCAAAACCAAAAGAAGGGTTGCAAAAAACAACCCGTTTTAATGGTTCATGGACTTTTCGGAGATTCTTCCCATTTTGTCATGCATGATGTGGACAAGGCGTCTGGTAACATTCAAATAAAATATAATATGGCGACTCTGCTTGCAAACGTTTTAAAAAAATATAATATGAGCATTGAAAGGGATAATTTTCTAGTGTTTCCATAAATCGTGTAATGTATACATTATTATGATGTTGTTCAGCTTATGTCCTGGCTGATAACGGTTATGACGTGTGGCTTCAGAACAGTCGTGGATCTGTGTATTCTCAGAAGCATAAAACTTACAAACCTACCCCATTTGGTAAATTTTGGGACTACAGTCATATAGAAATGGGGAACTACGATATTCCTGCTGTCGTGGACGCAATTATTAAGGTGACTGGGTGCAAGAAAGTTGTCTACATCGGACATTCTCTAGGCACGACTCAGTTTTTCTCTGGAATGGCATTACAACCTACTCAAAATAAAAAGATTAAATGTATGATAGCGATGGCACCTGTTGCTTATGTGGACGATATAAAATCAGTAATAAAACCCTTCGCTATCACTGGCCCAGCTATTCAGGTGAATATTTTATTCCATATGGTTCGTCATAATGAATGTTAAATGTTCATAAATCCACCGATTTAATATTTTCCACATTAATTTTTTAGGCCGTGACGGCTGTATCTGGAGAATTCGAATTTATTGCAAATAACACTTATGCAGATAAGTTGAGAGCACTGACTTGTTCAGGAAAAGTTGCACAGTCTGTTTTGTGTGAGAATTTACTGTTCTTAGTAGCTGGTTTTGATTCAGCTCAAGTATATGACCCTTGGTTCCCCACCGTTATCGGCCATGTTCCGGGCCCGGCATCGTCCAAGACAATGGTCCATTTAACCCAGTTAATTCTGTCGAAAACGTTTTCTAAGTACAAATCCTTGATGGATTTTACACCTCCTAAACTTGTCCCGTTGAAAAAGGTCACGGCTCCTGTGTACCTTTTCAAAGGGGACAATGATTTTCTAGCTGACATAAAGGTAAGTTACTGAGGGACAGACGCGTATTATGAATTAATTCACATCGCAGATCAATCAAATTAAAAATTTTCTAATGTAAATGAATGCTTTTACTACATGAACAGGACATGAACAGACTCAGAGATGAGCTTGGAAATGTACAGTTAGATTATGACATTCCATACACAGGATGGAATCATATGGACTTTTTATGGGGCAAAGAAATAAATAAATACATAAACACACCGTTGTTGGATATTCTGAAAAACAAGTGCAAGTAAATACTAGTAATTTTACCATTCCTGAACCAAATAAAATAATTCATTCCAATTTTGAGCACAATTTATTGTTCAGCAATCACTAACAAACACACATTTATTTTGCATGTAATGTAAAGCATTATATAAATACTAGCCTCATCGTTTAGTTTTCCTTTTTTATTACAAATATTTTTACACCTTTTATAAACCACTATGCATTTAATGTTTTAGAGTATATGGCAATAGGGAGGCAAACTAATAATAATTAGTTTGCATCCCTACCCTACTGTAGCCCTATACTTTTTACATATACTCATACTATATCTCTATCTATTATGCATCGACATTTTTTTAAATAAGTGCATAAAATATGCAATCAAAAATTATTTTCTAACCTCACACCAGAACGAAACCTGAATTGGCATTATTTGATCTAACTATGTAAGTGCGGTGTGTTCCAGCCATACGATATATAATTTGGCAAATATTCTCCATTCTCCACTGGAGGAGCAGATGCGTTTATTCCCCCATTAATTCCTTTGTTGTCCCTTCCTTTTCGTTCATTCCCATCTGAAAAGGGGTGGAACTGTTCAGAGGCAATAGCAGAAAAATATGTTGGGGGAGCTGAAGAAAATATACAGATTAAAACATGTGTCAACGGTTGATGGGTATGGGTAATTTATCATATGTACAGGATAGCCTGTAATGTAATACATAGTAACTTACGTAAATCAGGGTACGATTCGAAAGCTGGAGCAGATGGGATGGTACGAGCTGAGTAAACTTCATAGGGTGGTGGATCACTAGGACTCACAACTCCTGCATTATAATTATTTTCTTGTATGCCAACTGAATGGAAACTCAGATTTCGGAAAGAGTTCCGCAAAGGAATTGTGCCTATAGTTATAGGGACCATGGCTTTCAAATTAACTGCAGGGCCAGATATATCCATTTCAAACTATAGTAAATTAAATTGAGGATTTTTAGTCAAAATATTTGTACACAAATCTAGATGCTGTACGAGCTTTAAATACCTTTAATTTGTAGACTACATCTATTATTCTACAATTTCCAAGTCTGGAGGGTGGTATTGACGGTATTTGTAAAATAGAACCTCTCCATATTTCTGATCCACCCTCCCCAACAGAAGGTCCTAAACTTTGGGCTATGATTCGAGCATCCGACTTTGATTTACCTCTAGCGTGGAAATTGGTTTCCTATACATAGTCATTCTCTTATTAATATTATACTTGAAACGAATAATTAATTTCAAATTTAATACAGAAATATATAAGTATGTAAGTAGAGTAAGTGCCTGTACTTTTTGGTTTCAGGTAAATAATTTCATACCTGAATAAGGGATAATGTTGTATGATTGACTTTTCTTGTGCTTTTGTTGTCCATTTCGGCAGTTATTTGAATACATTCTCCAGGAACGTAACCTCCTTTCGGCATTTGTAACACAAACCCAATGGGACCACTTTTACAACATAGACAACATACGTTTTTGTGTTTTCTCATATCAACTGCATTTTGTGCTGATGGTTCCACATTTAAGTCTAAAATTCCATTTACAGTAAATGGAAGAACAATTTTGTGGTCCAATCTCCAAGACCGTTTCATGATGGCCGTAACAGAATACTTAACTTGTCCATAGAGGCCTTTGAAACTGGAAGGTAGATTATTCGGCAGTGTAAACAGGAAGGGATAAGGATGGCGACCTGAAGGTATTGTCATTTCGTAACCTCCTGTAAACCACACAACATTCACAATATTGTTCACCCAACTTACTTAGAAGAACCTAAAGTTTCACAATTAAAATATTCCGTGTGGTTACGTCAGAATTTGTATATTTTTGCAGTACTGGATACTATGCTATAAATATACATGTTCAAAACGGACAACAAATACCATTTCCTATTATATAGGTGCTGCAGTCAAAGTAATCTTCGTCGGCATGAAAAGTAATTGTTCTGGTTTCACTCCTTCGGTTCTCTCCAGAACCAGTTGTCACCTGCTCACTCTCTGTCCATCGAACTGTTGCTTTTCCTTGGAACACCATTTTAATACCTGAATATTCGCAAAAGCAATATTTTTAACAATAATTGATGAGGGAATAAATTTGTATAGAACTTATGTAAACCTTCAATTCGCTTTTCTCTGATGGATTCCACAATAACTCTTCCTGTTATGGATTGACCAGGAAAAAATGAACGAGCAGGGTTGTCCATCTCAATGAAAAATTCGTGGGGCTGAGGACCCATAATGTTATAGGATTTGCTTCGGTCTTCCAATGAAATGCTAATTACTATCGACAATAATAGTTACGTACTTTTAGTACTTTACTATCGTGGGTTATAAAATATGCGCTAAATATTCTAAATCTTACTTTGATTATATGGGTAAAGGGTATTTTCTGTTTAATTTTGCATAAATACTATAATTTATACTTTCATTTTAAAACCTTTCCCATCTCCAGACGTGTGCTATGAAATGAGCTTTTTGCGTGATACACAAGTTTGCAAATTGGGAATGCATTTTCCTTACTTGCAGGATTATGATTAGTTTTGTGTTAATGTCCGTTCCCAATGTATAAATAATATATATTCGTGTTCGATTTCTATGCAATGTAAATATGGACTGCATCATTTCCTCTTTGGAAGAGATAAACTTGTGTTACGTAAACACGATATGCATTACAATGCACATATTACATTACACACAGCCATGAATAGTTTTATTGTGTTCCATTCCATTATATAACCTTATTGCTGCTTTATGTATCCAATCCACATCACTTTAAACTTGTCAAACTCTATGTTCACATTTTTTGGTTACTCTAGCTCTGGTTTAAACATTTCTCTACTGGACTGTAATTTGATCTTTAGATAGATCACAACAGATACGGTTTCTATTAAGCTGCCTAAATAGAAAAAGAAATTTGGCTTATGGACATCGTGGATATACTGTCTTGTACTGAAATTATCGTATAATGTAAAACAAGGACTTTGTCTTCACTAATTTTATCTTATATGCATTGCGAGCTATTAATAGATTGTTGCAAGTAAAGTAATACCATATAATGAACATTTGTTTCGCATAAAATAAATTTGTGTGAGCATATGCACGTATAAGCATTCTCAAGTGAATGTATATTCGTTTAAATTATAAATATAGAGATAAAAGCAAAAAAGCAGCGTTCTATATTTCCTTGCTACTTCAAAAAACTATTATTGCTACATCAGTTGAACAGGTACCTTTATCTACTCTTTGTCATGGCTTCTACACTAAACTCCGAATCTGACCAACGTCAGGCCCAATGGAGTCACTAAAGCCTTAATTACTTCTTTAATTTGTCAACTTGGACTTACAAAACCATTTTTTACAAGATGACTTAAATCATACCCCATATTTAGTATTTGCATTGCTATGTACAACATATTAATTTTGTCAAAAGTTATAATGTACAAGTATTATATTATACTGCCTTACTTCCATATTACATTTTTGTAAGTTTGTAAATGCACATTATATGCAGAGATTTGGTTAAAAATGTACTCATATAAAATTGTACAATATAAAGACGAATAGGAGAATTGCAAAGGAATGGAAAAAACAGTAATGATGATTTGCAAAGTTGATGCAACTGGAATACTTCAAATAAAATCATGCGAATCATACGGTCTCTTCCAATAGTAAGCAATAGTAGGTCAAGGGCTTGGGATTCTGATTTAGTAAATTGTAAAACATAAATGCGGATTAACTTGTATTGTAAATATTTGATAAGAAGGGTTGATATAATAATAGACAATACAATACTGTGTATAAGTGCAATAAGCTTTAAACTGAAGTTCAGAACTGAATGTAAACCTGGCTTATATAAAGCTTTGATTTATTTGCAAGTGAATTTTTCATTCGTTTCCTTTGCAAACTAAATAATTATTTTACTCTGTAGTGACCAATCATGATCCCTAGCAAACCATTATATACTTTTATTTTACTATTTCAGATATACTATTTATGATTTGAAATGGTAGTTTTACGCTATAAAATAAAATTTAGCATCGATCTGGATTTGCATCTATTTGTACCTACATACACAGATTTTATTTTATACAGGCGCAGGCGGTTTATTATCTAATGTGCATATTCCAAGCATGATGAGGGCTACTTGGAAAAGAGAGTTCTGAGTAATAGTTTTGTGTCACTAGTAATCTATGCTACATGCTGAATTCTAGATAAATCTAAGTCACACAAACAATTGAATGTAAACAAATTCCAATATAATTAACGTGAAATATATCTAGATTATGCATATCAAACCTCGGCAGTATATGGGGTCAATATTTCGAGATTATTTACATGGTTTGAATAGAAAACTTGATTGAAATAATTTATTATGAATTAAAGAAGAAGTAGAAAGAAATCAAATGAATCAAATCGTGTATATTAAATATTTTACATTAAACTGTAAATTTTACAGTTTGCTTAGTCAGCTTAGTCAGCTATAACAATAATGCACATAAATAAAATTATGCGTATCTAACACTTTAACTTAATAAAAATTATAATTTCAATATAATACGCGTCTGACTTAGGTATACCAGTTTGATGCTATCTGCACAAATGTTTAGTTTTGTCAGGTATGTATGTGTAATTCATGTCTGCTATTATTTATATTGTTTGGATATGACTAATCAATGCAACAGAATTAACTTTTCATAACATCCGAATCAGGAGAAAAAGCGCTAGTTTGTCTTTGCTGTGGTGCGTTCCAGCCATACGTAATATAATTTGGCACATAATCTCCACCCTCCTCTGGAGGAGCAGATGCGGGATTTCCTTCAGTAAACCCTTCATTAACTTGTCCGTCATTTCCGTCCGTTGGTGTCTGAAACTTCTCAGAAGCAATGGCTTCAGAATAACTTGGGGGAGCTGGTAAAAACATAAAATCAGGTTTACATTGTCTACATTTGTTTTATTTGTTCAGTTTTAGTTTGCATGTGCATGCAAAAAAAAATCCAGAATGAAAATACCTTAGCTATAGCTGTTAGATTGAGATAGCTAGTAAGAAATAAAATACGATATTTTGAAGGTAATAAAATTAATAATGAAACTTACGTAAGTCAGGGTAGGATTCAAATGCTGGAGCAGATGGAACACTAGAGTTGGAATCGATATTAAAATAGGGAGGTGGTTGTCTACCACTGGGACCAGCAACGTGTGCGAATTCAGCATTAACTCCTTGTCCACCGATTGGATGAAAACTTAGTTCTTCAAAAGTGTTCCTCAGTGGTATCGTTCCAATAATTATAGGTATCGTGGCTTTCAAATTGATTGTTAAGCCCGATATATCCATTTCAAGCTAATTGTAAATAATGTATTGATTTAAAATGTAGTACCAAGGTAGACTAGACAACGAATGACAGAATAATTTTAACGATGGTGTAAGGTAGTCCGGTAATGAAGCAAACATTCAAAAATT
>JABASD010003888.1:0-17757 GCA_019776165.1 Pogonognathellus flavescens | reverse complement strand
TTTTTTGCCTATGACTATGATGTAGTAGGTTACTAAAGTGTTATTTTATTTCGCTGACAGTTTTAAGTATTCCCTAATGCACTTTTCTATAGAATAGTAATCGGAAAGGATTTTGATTTTATTTTACACACATTTTTACTTCTCTGTGTGTGATTACTAAAGAGTAGCCACAATATAGACAGTAGTTTAACTTACTTAAGAGCTGTGTCGATAAAGCCACAGTGCAACAAATGAAGATAATAATGGACATGGAGATACTGTGCACATAGACAGCAGATGCAAGGGAAGCGATGTGAATCAAAATCAGCGTGATTTTTTGGCATAATGCAAAATGTGATGGTAATTTGCACTAAAATCGTGCACACACAATGCTGCATTGTGTGTGCAGACCCTAGTATAAATCTGCAAAGTACAGTACCTATCTACTATATCAAGGAATTTCTACAAGTGACAGCTTACATACATTTTCATCCATATTATCCATACTCCCATATAGTATTAACTATATACATCTAAATTCTTTAACTAATAAGTATATATAATACCTATATACAATTGTATATATTAGATTTTCTGATTCTGGTATTAGAGAAATACGAGGCATAACAATTTTCAAGTGTGACAGGGTTGGCCTGAGATGATTACATGGCCTGCATGGCTTAACTAGTGTTAACCTAAACCTTCCCTGCCACACCACATCACAATACCGTACTCTCTCTCTCTCTCTTTATTTTTTAACACCGGTTATATTAGTAATACTTATATATACAAGAAGAACTTTGAACAGTTTTTGTTGATTGCGGTTTAGGAAATGAATCACATACACAGAGAACAGAATGTATAAATGTGTGAGACAGCTGAGAAGTATTATTTTAGATTAGACAAGGACAAAGGAAAAATTCATGTGTGAAATATTTGCTGGATTATTATTTGTCATGTATAAACTCATTGTCCACACTTACATGGCTTTAACATGTTTTAGTATTATACCCATATAAAACACAATGCAATATCCACGTGGCACTTTTGCCAATTCCGCGATGCTTTGCTCGCTCCTAAAGTTTAAGTCTAAAGCTTTCAGGACGCAAAAATACATATTATCTTCTTTACCCTGCAAGTTGTGTATATATAACCTAAATGATAATTTATCATGAATCATCATATACACGAGATATATTTATATAAAAAAATATTATGCGCGTTAAAATATTTTGTACTGTAGTATATATAGTTAAGTATAGAGATAGCAGGGTTCTATATCTATATGTAACTTATTCTTTGTCATACATAGTGTAATAATAAATTTCTGTTTTGGGTTTTGAGATTATTAAGAGAGGAGGATGCGCTGAAAATAGTTATAGGGTTGCATGAGAGACTATGAGAAAGACACGGGAGTGAAACTGTGATTGATACAGTTGAGAGAGTTGTCATTTTTGCATGAATGTTAAAAAAAGTTATGTGTCAGTGTTGAAATATTTAATCTATTATTATTTTCTCTCTCGTCACACAGCACATATAGTACTTACTTGTCTTACTTCATTCATATGGCTTATTATTATCATTAAAGGATTATGTATATCTTCAGATTTTTCTATTGCATATGTAAAAAAGGTAAATGTGTCCTATAGGATAAAGTTGAAATTTTACTACGGGGAAATGAGGATGAAGACGATAATAAATAATAATACGTTATCGTTCTTTTTTCATTCTTATTCATTAGTTCGACCAACAGAGCGGATTGATAAATCCTCACAAGGCGGAAAATACCAAGAGAGAGAGATTACCCTTGTTACTTTATATACCTACTACTCTGGTTGGGTTAGGTTTAATAAATAGAAAAGGTTTGACCAATATTTTCTGACTGCACAGATGTTTAGACGCTCTACTCTTGTTTCTGTGAACGTGCGAGGATATAATAAAGTAATAAGAACAGCAGATGTGCAAAGAATTAATATTGTTATTATTTTATTTGTCAGTCTGCTCAATTCTCTCAACTCGAAAGAATTATAAATATGTCACTTGATACTTTATACAGACGCTTAAAGCGTCTCTCTATAAACATTGTATGTTTTTTACTGTGTTGGGTGTATCTTTATTTACTTGTGGTATTTTATAATCACACAGGGAGTTAGTTGTTAGTTTGTCTCATTTAATAGCTGTATTTAAATTTTGGGAAATTCCCATTCGAAATTATTCCCGAAATTCTTTACACACATATAGGTACATAAGATAATATGAAATGTGTCTCATTTACACACATTAGGGTTGGGGGAGTGTTTGTGAAATAAAAGAAAATCTTTTAGTATAGGATTGTAGAATGTGGACTTACATTTAGACGTTTAGTGCTGTGGTAATTTATTTACTAGAAGTTTTAGTAGTTTTCTAACTTGGTTGAAGATTTTGTAGAGTTTCTACTATTATAATATAGTATGATGCATTGGTACATGTGAGTAGTTAAATTATATTGTTATTACGTTGGGACTGTGATTGCATTTTATTTTACTGTGTGAGTAATTCGTTAAATAAGTTTCAAAACTTTACGAGAGAAGTTTCAGAAGCGAGATGAGATGAGTGCTTTCATTTCTTTTCTTTTTTGCTCAAATTACCTTATTACTATAGTCAGAGACTTTAAACGTATAGTACTTTGCTTACATTGGTGTGTATAAAGTCTACTATAAAGCACAGTGTGTGATTGCAGGTTGATATTAAGTAGTGTGTCTTGTCTCATGGGTAAACCTAAATAGGAGGAATGCTGCTTTGATTTGCTTTTACGAGTAGAGAGTGGACGAGATGATGATGTGAATGCGAAAATGTTGACGGGCTAGAAGTTATTGTCATTAGATTCTTCCTGGCTTGGCCGAGGTTTTGATGAAAAAATTAAAGACGTGTTTTTCAGATTATTTACTTAGCATCATGACCAATGACTTTGTGTTAACTCTTCTTGTGTTGTTAAGCTTTAAAATTCGTACGCGTACAAAATTAGGGCTAACTCACAATCAGTACAATTCTACCCATTAAATGAGAATAGCTTTACTTTTTCAAGTTTTATTAATGCGAACATACATTTCGTTATTTTATTTTTTTATTATCCTAATTTGCTATTATTAGTAATAAACTACACAAAAAGACAAACATCATTTGCAGTTTTGGCAAAATAATTCTATTTTTATACCTACATACGTAGAAAATTATAATTTGACTATACTTTGACACATTGACCTGATAAGTAAGGGGTGAAGTATAAATTAATTGAACAAATTTTATTAAAATGACTTCCAAAAGGAGACGAACATTTATTTTAGCGTTTTAACGTTCAGAATGTTCTTCTGAAGGAGACCATGCAGACTTTACGGGCATGAGACCACCCGACGTTTGATACGAATAAGTGTATCAAAAAATGTGTTTTGTGAAATGTAAGTCAGTGGACCATATCGAAGTAAACTTACGCACAGAAATTCCTGCATCGTCTTTTTTCGAAAATACGATGAGGTGGAGACTTAGACAAATAACACACATTATAAATTATTCCATCAGATCATCGCTAACACCACAACAAGACACCACATGGGAATAACGAAGCAGAACATGCCTTAGTAAAGTAAACTGTGTTGTGTGTGCCATGCATGCTGTGTGTGAGTATCTCTCATGAGGTATTTCATCTCAGAGAGAGATACCTAATTCCTACTTTCAGAGATGCAACAAACAAAAAACGAATTTGTTGTTTCATACAGTAATTAACAAGTAAGGCGAACAAAGTCACATTGCATATACAAATCTCCTATACCTAACTAGGAATTCTCTCGTGTATTTCTTGGACGTGGATTTTAGCAAGCGTTAGTTTTACTGCAACAGTTTAGTAGTTCTTTAATTGTTTCTTCTGCATTGTATATATGTTCCTCTGTGTATGGTATTACGGCTTTGGTATACCATAGGTACAAGAAACAAAGTAAGTATTCATTTAATGGAATAATAATGGGAGTAATAATGAACTCTACCCACCACTGAGCCTTTCATCTTTTTCTGTTTTGCTTCACGGACTCATCCTCATCCCTCAGTCTTTACCTTCTTGTCCGTAACTTACAATTAAAGCTTTGGTAAGTACACCCGTAGAAATTAAACCACTTCTTTTCTATTTCTTTACTAGTTCACTGTGTACACTCAAAGTTTACCATACACATTATCATTAACTACACACAAATAAACGGTTTCCTTATAATTATCATATATATACAAACATGCTGTATAGAAGAGATATACCTATAGGAGTCTTATGATTATATACAATTACTTTGTATACAATTTAGATACAATTGCAATGTAACAGGTAGTGTTTTCCTTGCATAGACATTGTATTAATCTTTTATTGACTCAATTTGTTATAGGCACAATCTTATATTACCAGAGTACACACAAAAGGATGCATTATTTACAGACAACAAAAATTGCAGTCAAAACCCATCCCGTTCACTGTGTCACTATACTCACAAATGCATAGGAAAAACTCCCACTTGTTTCAACCTAAACGATATAAAAGCGAGATACTCTTTCTGTAGGTAAATAAAATGCAGTTGGTTTACCTATATAGTAAAATTGATATATGTGTTTATATGTTTTCCATGTGTGATGTGATATATAGGTAAGATTCATTTGGGGTATATTCCGCAATAATAATGGCAATAATCATATGCGGTTTTTTCCCTGTGTGAATTCAATGATTGTCAGTAGTGTTCTGTTCCTACTAAGAACTAAAGGTGAAAGACGCAGTCTTAAAAATCTTTGATGACTATGCTATCGTGGAATCTTGTCACGGCAAAATAAACAAAGTTTGTTGTACTTAAGTACAACTGTACCACAATAAATACTTTTTACAAGAAAAAGAACAAAAAGAAGTAATAATACTTAATGAATGCCTTAGCCAAAATCCAAATGCACTCTGTGGTTAAGGTTAAACGAATATTTTTCGTAGTGTAAAGGCCTATACCTACATACCTACACATACACAACAGGTTTAAATACTAGAACACATAAAATACAGAACTCTTTTCTGTTTTTACCTATAGTAAATTACCTATTCTTCCTGTATGGCATATTCCGCAGACAGAGAAAATTTGCAGCACAACTCACAATGTCAAGTTTTTAGCCAGGTGTATAGAAATTTGATATTTCGACAAAACCATATGCGAATTATCAATTATAACTTTTCTTAAGTATTATAAAATATATTTCATTGTACAATTATGTATGTTGTTTATTTATTTCTACCATTTTATAAAAGCAACAGGGATCGTTTGTTATTTTATTTTATGTGTGTTAAAAGTTTCAAGTTACTACACACGTGGTGGAAGGATCCTTCTACATTATAAAGTCTGTAAGGGAATTGTTAAAAACAATTGGATTTGAATTAAAAAGCCATTACTAAACTACGGTGGTGGTTTTAAATTTCTGGCGTAACACTTTAGAAGAGAAGTTCATAGTATCCTCTATCCTGTAATACCATATATGTATGGTACATCCATGCATATACATAAGAATGCTAGATTTCTTATTAGAAAACTGAAAAACAAGTAGATTTTAACTACAAGAATGGTTATAGGGGAGTATCCGTCCACTTTGTAAGTTTTTTGTGTCTTAATGCGTTTTGGGTGCATAGACACACTGTTATGCGGTTTTAGAGCAAGGAGAGAACATACTGTGCAACTTTACTTAATGTTTACACACTTACACACATAACATAACACACACATTAAGGAATTCCACGAACTCTAAGTTAACATACCTATTATACCTCATTATACCTAATATAAGATTTGACACGTATTTGGTATGTGTGCAACTGCTTGAAAAGATAAAGAATCTGTCTTGAAAAAGAGTTGAAGGTTAAGTGGTATTTACTTTAGAATGAGTTACTCTATTACTTACATTGCCCATATTACACTTTGAGAGATTTTTGTCATAGATTGCATCGCATTGTCTGCTAGATTGATACAAGGCAATTATTATGCAATAAACCAACTGTAAACTGTACCTTTAACATTTACTTAAACATTTTTCAAATCTCCTATACCTATATCAGATCATACACATACGCGATAAGTACGATCTTATATATTAGTATATATAAACACTCTTATGTATTTATAATATATGATCTACAATATATTTCTATAAGTCTATAATGTGTATTAAGCCTTCAGAGAGAGAGAGAACAAGAGCAATAAGGCTTGTACATATACAAAATGGATAAAAATTAACGTTTTAATTTCGAGTCCTCTGTTAACTATCTATAAGTCTATATCTCTCTATATATAATATCGTGTCTATTAGGTGTATTGTATCAAGTGTACAGTTGTATTCTTGTAATTTGTATCTCTGCCTGTCTGTAAAAGTAGTACAGAGTCATTCATAGCCATAAAGTCGAGATTACCTGTACTGTGTGTGATATTAGGTGCATTCATGTATAAGGAATACTACTGTGAGCTTAAAGGTGTGTTGAAGGGTTAAGAAGGTAAGTAAAGACTATAATATTACATATATGATATATAAAATGGTTATATAGAAACATCTGCACATAGGATTATTTGGACTGCAGCTGTATAATTGTAACGTAGTGGAGCTTAAAGTGCCATTCTTTTTGCAGAAGTAAGTACTCTCAGACTGTATACGAAGCCAAAGGCTTAAATGCCTTGTCGATATTTTTTATGATGGTCTTGTTTTACTTTGGCACATTTTTAAATCTCCTCGGCAGCAGTTATAGTAGAACTTGTAGTAGTAGAGTTGAGATTGAGAATCTCATCGACCGGAGGAGGTGGTGGAGATCGAGCAACGGTCGAGATATTATATCAATGTTTTAATTCCAACTTCTTGACTTGTTCAATAAAAGACATGCTCTCTTAGCCAAACGCGAAAGTCAATCTCATACCACCGTATTTAATAATATTATATGAAGGGTATACCTTGAGACTGGGATTTTACATTGTAATAAAATAATAATATATGTATTTATTCTATATAGGCGTAATTAATGAATATGTTTAAAAGGATATGTGCAAGGTGCATATAAGAAGGGAGCAGATGGTAAGTGTGCATTGTGCGTTATGAAATAAATGCGATTTTGTGTTAATGTTTTATTTATTTATTTATTCTTGAGTTGGTTGAACAATAATGAGGTGAGGATGTATTTTTTGTGCGTGCGACTGGTGCAGACGTGATCTGCATGGATTAATTTACAATTTATTGTACTATAAGTAGGTACTTACTTGCAGATTCAGTTTTTACTTGCAAATGTTAATGTTCTGCTTACACACATTAAGGAAAGCAACAGAAAAAGTGGAACTTGCAGTAAAAGGTTTATGGTAAATGCTTCAACCTGTCCGGTCACTTCTCAAAGCTTTCTGATTGCAAATCCGATGCATTTAGTTTAATTGCTTTTCTGCTAAGGTAAATGTCTTAGGATCTGTACTAACAAACTGCATAATATACCTAAAATATCATTGTAAGGCTGACTAATGAAGAAATTGATAAAAACATTTAAAATATATTTTGAAAATTGTATTCCATAACGCATTATGTGTATTTCTTACAAACTAATTTTTTCTTGCTATTTTTGTGAAATTTTAATCTATTTATGTTAATAATTTACATTTATTCATGGTGATATTATTATTTAGTAATTGACTTCGTTACTTTTGTTGTCATTTTCTCAGGGATTTTTAAGTTTCATGCGATTAAATAAAAGAACAATTATGTAAATGTCAGTGTATGTCTATCTAGTAATTACTTTAATGGTAAAACACACATTGAAGTTAATTTTACCAAGAGAAATTACATACAGACATACTATACCTATAATAAAAAAATGGTTAAAGTGCCATATGATATGAGAATGTGTTAAGAATAAAGATAAAATAAATATGCAAAATTGTTTACTAACATAAGTCTACATGCATGTTGTTAGACTTAAGTTTAAGTAGCTTTTGTGGCTCTGTTGATGATTATGTAGAATAAAAGGTAATAAGACTGCAAGTGCTAGTAGAAAAAGAGAAATTTTTAACTTGGCTTATATTTAAAATCTTGTATACGGACGAGACAAGCAAATGTGTAAGTATTAAAATGTTTGTGTGAAAATCAAAGCGGAGAGGAAGAAAAGAAGCGAAGAAGAACGGCCGGGCTTGGTTAGAAGGCTTAGTGTGTAATTATCGAATTAACTTTGAAAATATCTTGTTCGCCTGCCCCGTGAGCTATCCATGCGGTTTGCATCTTAACAAATCCCCTTCCAAACTTCAATAACTCTGCTATGTACGTCTTTATGACTTATAGAGCTTTGACAAGCTCAATCTTCGCACTCTATATATACAAATAATTTTTTTATGAGTTGCAATTGCTTGTTTCTAACAGTAAGCATAAATAACATAACTGAACATGAATGCAGTTTATTCAATAAGAATATTGTTAACAAGGAAAGAAAGAGAAATATATGCTTATAATTTTGAAATAGAAATTTTCATACTAATAATACAGTAATTATTGTACACACCCATATTATACTGACCACAAATTGACGGGTATGCTAGAGCGAGGAAATAATACTTACATACATGAAAAACCAAAAGAGCTACATTTGGTATTATATATTTTCACTTTTAAAATAATAACTACGATTAAAGGACACATGCATGCAAAAGACATAATTAATTCATATTATTTAATAACTGTTTTTAAGAATTGCGATCAATTTTAAACGTTAAGTATATAAATCTTTCGCCTAAGCATTTAAACTTTCTAGCACAGACCAGACACCAAATAAATAATTAACAAAAGTTAAGGTATAGACAACTGCGACATTTCCTTAGATTTCCTTAGACGTAATATTTATTATTATTATATAGCTTAAATATTACAATTACATGTTTACGTTTTACGTAATGTTTTATCGCAATCCAAAAGACAATGAAGTATGCAAGCTAATTAGTTGATTCATTTTTCTAGGTTGGTGAATAAACGTATAAATGGCAATGAATGGGAACAGAAAAATAACTTTTAATTTGAAATGAAAGCTAATATTTTATGCTATAATTTCTGATAAAACACGATTGAGAATAATTATCAATCGTAATTATCAATCTATATTAATTATTTATGAATTATTGATACTCGATTTGGCAATATTTTCTTCCTTCTAATTAATCTGCATCAGTTACTAAAATAATAATTTGAGCTGTGCTGATACTGATAGCAAGGACGTATCTACGTATGGGCTCACCGGGCTTGAATCCCCCCATATTCCGAAAAATTAGAGTTATAGGTATTTAACAAAAATATGTGCATCATTTTCTGCCTCTGATTTCATCCCAGACCGCTCGAGCCCCTCCCCATTTAAAAATTTTAGATACGCCTTTGATTGATAATTAATTTATTTTTAAACATTGTAATTTTCTAATATTATTTGTATTTATATGGAAATATAGAAGGGTTAAATTAGAACTAATATAACTATTATAATATACCGTAAATTATAATCGAATCTTGAACAATTATAAGTACATAATGAATTATCTTATTGACATATTTAAACTACTCCATGATGGTGGAATATTTTCTATTGGGGACATTAAATTTTCAGAATTTGAATGATTTACATTAAAATTCTGAGTCAATTCCGATTCTGTGACAAAATATTTGAATTGCCAACTTCGTTGGAATTACCAATGCCAATAATAACAGAAGAATCTTCATCGGATTTATTTAACAGAGCAGATGGGAATAATTCATCATAAGATGGCGGTTTATCTTTTTCTGGATCTTTTTTAAAAGCAGCATTTCGATAAACATTTATGAAATTATTACTACTGGGTTGTATCACCCCAGGTCCAAGTGGAAAAGGAATCGCTCCATACATCGCACTTGAATTACTAGTAGTGATATTATCTGAATTATTTGTTGACAAGAGATTTCCCGGATTGGATGTTCCCACACAGCGGAAACAACAAAATCTGATAACGACACTTAAACTCATCACAATTACTATAGCTAAAATAATTAATAAAATTATTCCAGAGGCAGTTGGAAAATGAATTCCTTCGAATTCTCCCCCATCATCGTGGTTGGAGTGGGTGTGTCTCTCAGAATCGGGTGAACTGGGCACAGCGTGGTACAAAAGTTTTCCAAAGGAAGAATTTTCAATTAGTGATGGCTTTTCACGATGAGCATCAGTTGACAAAATTCTACTTCTTCCTTCCTTCCACAGTTTTGAGAAAAATTCTGCAATAGCATCAAATCTAGAGTCGATAGATTTCTTTGACTTGACTAGAAATTCGGTTGTATTTGTCACGGGGCAATTGTTTTCGTCTGAAGCAAAGGATGAAGATGTAAATCCACAATTGATGTCGTTGTCACAAAATAAATTCACATTTATGCAAGTGTCGTTTGTTTCTTCGGACGAAGAGGAAACTCCACAAGGCATGTACAAATTCCCTACGTCACTGCCCAATTGTAAATTGCAATCTAAAATAAAATAAACAAATTGCCAATTATGATTAACCGTAATTAATAAACATTGCACGTGGAAGAAATATTTTAGGATTTACTTGTCCTTGATTATAAATACATCTGAGAATCGCAAACTCCATTTTAAATTAACCTGCATGTTTATAAAGTAACTAGAGAGTATTCATTAAATATACTTTTAAAAGGTAATAGTATTACACACCTTTATACGCAGTAAATACGATTTCCAGTTTATGAATACTTTTATTATTATTCCCGTCTGTTTCCTCCTCTGCACTTAATGACGGCATTTTTCCACTTGGGAACCAGTCGGGAGTGGCACTGAAATGAAATAACACGATGATTTTGCCTTTTGGACTTCTGAATGATCTTTGTCCGATGAAATCCGAAGGTTTAAAATCATGATTATCCTTTGCCACTTTCCCACAGATTTTTTCGGACTTGGCACCGCTTTTGCCTCCCTCACTGAACTGAAAGTCCAAAAATTATAATTAATTATATCCAATTGTAAATAAATAGGATTTTGTTTGCATTTGTGACATCCAACATCGTTGAAAAATTAAAATGATTTAAAATGGACAATATACGGACATTCATTCATCAGTTAAATTAATCAATCAAAATCTACCTACTTTAACAAAATTATGTTATAAAAATCTGCAATTTTATTAGTTGTAATGAATATTAATTGTCTTAAAATTATTACTTGGATGTAATCCGTACAAATTTTATTTTTGTTAGGGTCTAGGAACTCAAAGTCACTTTCAGTTTCCTGTTCCGGAGTTAATGTTAATATTGGCAAATTCATGTCTTGAACAACAGCTAAGATTCCAAAACCTTTCGGAGCGTTCACGATGAATTTTCCGGACTTTGTAACGCTGATTTTTTCATATGAAGCATCGTCCAGTGGTTCTTGATGTGTTGCCGGAACAAACAAAGGAATTGTTACTGAATAATTTGGAAAATCTTCTAAATCAACCTTTTTCACTTTCTTTAGCGCCGACATTCCTGCTTTTCCTGCTTCCATTTGTTCAAATGCTGAGGAACTCAAAGCAGCAAAAGAAACTAAAGAGTTAATCAGAATTTAAAAAAAAATTATTAATATTTTAACGTTTATTATACAAATATTAAAATTAACTGTGTGATGGTGTTTCTTTAATGTTCACGTATTTTATTGTAAAAAAATACTTACTCTCTTCTAGTGAACTGACAGAGCCGCATTTATGAAAGAACAATAGCAGAAAAACAAAATATTGAAATGACAAACCGGCCATTGTCTTCCAGAATTTTTTTACGATCTATATGGGAAGATCTTGATACAAAGAACAGGAGAAGTATCGAGAAAGTTTAAAAATGAACCCTTCCTTGTATTTCATGGGTTTGTGTTTTAAGAAGATAGCCTAATGTCTAAGTATAGGTGCCTATGTTGTACTTTTATAATATTATAATATACAAAGTACGTATTATAATCTTGATGAGTCTGAATATATAATAAACATTTCATCTGCAAAGACTTGCATAACGCAACGTAATAATGCCAGCCATACAGTTCCTGGTAGATAAGAGCTTAAAAAAGATCGTGATGTTGCTGCAGAACATTGCTGTTACCGAAAGTATAATCAGAGAATTAGCATGAAACGTCTGCACAGACATTAATTCAAGATATTAATTCAGATGAGCCTCCGACACACAGATTTACTTTGCATTTTATTCGTATACAGTCTGTGTTTTATCTAACGTAAGATATTTTATTAGCGTTGATGTTGATAGTTAAATATAATATATTATGTTCCAGTGGAAAATTATGTAATGCCAAATACTTGATAGTAAACAACATTGAGATTTTCACATTGTTCTCGCCGTAATTCCAGACTTCATAATTATTTGTTATAAATATTTATTTAAGTAATAGTGTAGATTTTTTATAACTTAAAATACAACAATAATAGTAGCAGTAGTAGTTAGAAGTTCAAAGTTCGGTTTTATTAACAACAGTATAGTAAAACTAATATAATAATGTGGGGTAAAATTTATTTTAATACGATATATGAATGTAGTTTTAAGTTTGCCCAGTAAAATCAATTATTATTAATTTATCATAATTAATGCGCATAAAAATATATAAAATTCTCAATCGTCCGTGCAAACCGCCTATTTGTTAAACTATATTACCGGTTCCATGGGCTTATTGTTCAAAATGCACCAAATAAAGTACAACACAGAAATTGAATGTTAATTTGATTGATTGTGACCTTCACAGTTGAATTTGCATTCATGAAGAAAATGAATATACTATAAAACAATAGTTTCAAGGATTTGTATGGTTTACATTTTACAACATATTATCCGCTGCACAACTACTTTAAAACATTTAATGCATGGGTTGTTAATATATTTGTGCAAGATACAAAAAACTAATTTTTACATAATATTATACTTAGCTTAGCTATAAAGTGAATCAATATTTCGTATTACATTTATTTAAAACATCGAAAGAAATTGATTTGAATATTCATTTCATTTCAAATCTTAGATATCGATAACCTAAATTAAACAGTAACAAATGTCATGATTTTTACAAGATACACTTTCCTATTTAAGGACTGAAAATAAGAGATGTGGTAACATAATATATAAAGCAATATTATTTTATACTTTTTCATCTGGATAAACGTTCCAATTCTAATAATAATTTCCATCCAGTAGATACGGTCATTGTCACGTTTTTAGTATATACAATGACAATAATATATAGCTGACGCAGCCGGTCGACATTTTGAAATACGTTCGGGAAAATAAGCATAAAATAATAATGCTTCCAAATCTGACAATTTTTTTTCGTTGGAGAAAATCCGTACTGTTTCCGACTTTAATAATTTTTGACAATTTTATTTCCTTTTTTAATGACAATTTTCTGACAATTTTTTTCTTTCCTTCCTGAATGACAATACTACTCTGCACTCTGCACGGGCGTAACTACATATGGGCTCACCGGGCTTGAGGTGGGCGTAACTACATATGGGCTCACCGGGCTTGAGCCCCCCCCCCCCATTTTCTTTCTTCCCTTAATGATATAAGACTACTCTGACAACTTTATTTTCTTCCTTAATGACATCATACTTCTCTGACAATCTTCTTTCTTTCCTTAATGACATAATAGAACTCTGACAACTTTCAATGACATAAAAATAGTACTCTGACAATTTTCTTTTTTTCCTTAATGACATAATGACTCTGACAACTTTCTTTTCTTCCTTATGACATAAAGACTAATTCTCTGACTATTTTCTTTTCTTCCTTAATGACTAATGACATAAAAATACTACTTCTCTGACAATTTTCTTTTTTTCCTTAATGACATAATCATTGACAACTTTATTTTCTTCCTTAATGACATAAAAATACTACTTCTCTAACAATTTTCTTTTTTTCCTTAATGACATAATGACTCTGACAACTTTCTTTGCTTCCTTAATGACATAATACTACTTCTCTGACAATTTTCTTTCCTTCCTGAATGACAATACTACTCTGATAATTTTCTTTTTTTCCTTAATCACATAATACTGACAATTTGTTAGATGGCTTCAGAGACTCTAACAATTTTTCTCCTTGCTTAATACTAAAGATGGCTTCCGTACGGTTTCCGATAGTGCTTCCAAAAACAAGGGTTTATTCAAGATTTCTCTTTGGGGGGTACGTGCTCCCAAATGCTCCCGCCCTCGGTACGTGCTTGTCTAAAAATTTGAAATATGTCAAAAATTGTAAATATTTTTGTAATTTATTCCTACAGACAATTTGCTATTACGATGGTTTTTTGGTATTGTCTACCTGATGCAGCCTGTCGAAAATTTGAACTATGTTATAATATAAAATCCGTACTGATTCCGACTCTGAATTTTTCTTCTTAATGACAATACTGCAGATGTGTTCGATTAGAATATTTTGGACAAAAGTCGTGGGGAATGCCGCAGTCAAATAGCAAGTACAATCTTGTAACCGTTTTAGAGACGTTGTTATCTTCAGTCTTCCTCCGTTATCCGTTTTTATCCACATTTCCGGTTGTGACTCCTAAAATACGACAATTCGGATGTTAAGCCCAAATATAAAGCTAAAAATAGAAAATCACTGCATTGAGAATTTGAGAATCAGAAATATGTACAATAGGTCACATTCGTCACATAATCAGTGAAACAGTAATTACAGAAGTATCTACCAAAAACTACGACCGAAGAGCGTACCAAAAGTATGTTATCTACCTGATGCAACCTGCCGACAATTTGAACTACGATTGGAAAAATCCGTACTGCTTCCGATTTCCGACTCGGGTAATTATTTCTTCTTAAGCCTTGTGTTACATTGGAGCAAATCTAAACTGCTTCCTACTCGGATTTTTTCTAAATAAATTTTAAAAACGATTGATAAACACAAATAATGTATAATAGGTAATAGGTTTTAGGTCATAATAATCAGTGAAACAGTACATACTTTTTTCATACTTCATTAAGAATATAAGGAGCAATCGATCGGGCAGGAGGAACCTGTAAAGAATGTATGTGTACATATTATATGAATTTATACATTTATTTTCTACTCTTGACTTGCCGAGAAATTATTTGACAGTAATATTACATTAAATTAAAATTATAATATGTAGAAAGAGAAAGGAGAGATCAGAAATTATTTTCTTTTACCAGCTGGGTCCGCCATGTGTACCATTAGTATACCTCAAATAATCCCTTTTTTGGCTATTTTTGCACTCACCTCCAGTGCTCCCCTCTCGGTACGTCCTTAATGACATAATACTGAAGATTTGTTAGATAGAATATTTAGGACAATCTTGTAACCGTTTTTTAGGCTTCGTCATCAACAATCTGGCTTCCTTATTTATCCGCACACTGTCATTGCGAGAATTGGGAAATCCTAAAATTTAATAAGACAGTATAATACGGATTTTACGTATGTTAAGCTAAATATAAAGCTACAAATAGAAAAGCGCTACATCGATAAACAAAAATAATGTATAATAGGTCACATAATCAGTGAATAACTCAGTACAACATTTAGTACCTTATAAAATCCAACTGCGACACCTTTCTGCCCTCTTAAAAAAGTTAACAATTCATGCACTCTAATTTAATGTATGCATTTAAGTTCTTCCCAGTTGATCATATATATTTTCATATATATCATATATATCATATTTTCTTTTTTCTCTTCCAGTTGAGTCTATAAGAGTCAAATCTGTAATGGGTGAACA
The DNA here is from genome assembly GCA_019776165.1 of Pogonognathellus flavescens. NCBI lineage: Eukaryota > Metazoa > Arthropoda > Collembola > Entomobryomorpha > Tomoceridae > Pogonognathellus > Pogonognathellus flavescens. The sequence goes on along the minus strand of JABASD010003888.1, from coordinate 1,994 downwards.
AAGCATATTAACTGTATATACCGACTAAAGGTGAACTTTACAAACGTTACAGCTAAATCCTACTTTGCTAACACGAAGATATTTTACTATGCTACCAATCCACAATAATTTTTAAATTTTGAATTCCTACAGTACAGTACTGGATCATAGAGCTTATATTTTATATATAATTACTGTAATGTAAATAACGATGATACCCGCTGAGTTCTCCATATTTGCCATATGTAGAATAATTTTGGAACAATTACTTGACACTTTTCAGCAAGAAGAGGACCTATGGAAAGTTTATAAATTTTATTTTCTACTCTCGACTGGAATAAAATATGTGGTATTAAAATGAAACGAAGAAGGATCAAATATTATTTTATATCGCCTGCTGGGTCCGTTGTGTATCTGCAGATTAGTAATGTATTCTACTGGTGGCACATACTCCCAATGCTCCCCACTCCGCTTGTCCTATAGTCTAAAAATATTTAAATAAACATTTAAATATTTTTAGACTTAATGATTCCCATAGATAATGATATTAAGATGGTTGGTTGGCATAAAATTATCTACCTGATGCAGCCTGTCGACAATTTAAACTGCATCCGAAAATTATCCGTACTTCTTCCGAACGATATAATACTGAAGATTCGTTAGACGAGCAACGGCGTACCCAGGATTTTTCTTAGGGGGAAACGACCTATCCGACCTATGAACAGCATTTGGGGGCAACACCGCAACAAACACCAAAAAGGAGGTTAAGTGCCTCCTTGATAATTTCTCTCCACTATGTACGTACTGCTTCCAATTCTAATAATATTTTCTCTACTATGTACTATTGAAGAAAAAACGCCCTTTTTCGGATTTTTAAGCTCCCCCTCGGTACGTCCTTGTCCAAAAATGTTTAAATATACAGTACTGGTAACTCTATAAGATGCAACAATGAAAGATTAAATAATTAATCTATTGTAATATTATTTGGGAAGCTCTTGGATTTTTACTAATAATTACTTTAATCAGTTAATAAATACCTGCAAATCCAAGAGCTTAATAATAGACTAATTTATTTTGTGGTCTTTGCTCTTAACTATAGAGTTAATGTTAGTTTTTCTCCATTTTGAAACTATTTAATTTTCCATTCAATTAATTGATACTTTTTTACACTTCGGTAAGTACGTCAGGCAGGAGCAATCGATAGGGGAGGAGGAACCTAACGAATGGAAAATTTATACATTTTTATTTCCTACACTTGACTAGCCTCGAAATATTTTAACAGTACTGTAGTACTGTTGTATTAAATTAAACTTACAGTTATAGTATTTAAAAACAGAAATCTAATATTATTTTATTTTACCTGCTGAGGGAATGCCCAGGATTGTCTTTGGGTGGTGGTGGGGGGGGGCCTAGTGAGGCCTATTATTATTGTTGTCAATATTTGATAAATGTTTTCCCAAATAGAAATTGGCTAACTTTCAAATAGAAACTTGGACAAATGTTTTCCCAGAGTTGGGTGTAGAAACTTGTACAAATGTTTTCTTAGAATTCGGTGTAGAAACTTGTACAAATTTTTTCTTAGAATTCGGTGTAGAAACTTGGACTAATGTTTTCCCACTTGGCTGTAGAAATTTCGACAAATGTTTTCCCGGGCAGAAATCGGCTATAGAATCTTCGAAAAATGTATCCCTGTAGATTCGCCATGTAGAATAATTTTGGAACTATAAGTAAGTCGTAAGGAGTAATCGATCAATTCAGATAGAGAAACGAGGAATCAATTATTATGATGTTTTAATTGCTGATTTGTTAGAGGAGAATTGGAGAATATTTGGGACAAAACTACGTACTGTACGGTACCGTACATACTGATTCCGACTTTCAATAATTTTTTCTCATTCTTCTGACTTCCATTTCTCCTTCCGATAATTTTTTCTTCGTCCGAAAATTTTTTCTCCTTCAGATAATTTTTCTCCTTTCAAAAATCTGTACAGCTTCAGACAATGATTAGGGGGGGG
>JABASD010003887.1:0-17758 GCA_019776165.1 Pogonognathellus flavescens | reverse complement strand
TGCATAGCAAGACACATTTAATTTATTTATCCTTGAATCAGTCAGCTGAGAATTCTATGTAGTGGATAATAACATCTCATTTGAAATGAAATGATCGTTAAGTTAGATAATACTTTAAAACTTGTGTTTAACTTCTTACTAAATATTAATATGAACTTAACAAATATAAAACAAATAAAATCATGATTTTTAAAGGTACATTCACAATTCACATATTTTATATTATAATATGTATAATTTCACCTCGAATTATGATCTAGATCAAATCATATCTTGCTAATCATAACTATTCAAATTAACATGCTATTCCAGTATTCAGTGGTCGTATTATTTATGTTTAACACAATTTTCAATTGCAAGCGAAAGAGGAATAAATATGAATTCGCAACATGTTTAAAATTCAAATGAACTTACTTTAACTCCAGCCACTCCAGCGACAGTAATTTAGTCGAATCCTCGCTTTGCTTGGTAATTGGGATTTATACACTGGAAATAATTATTTAATTTAATTAGTCGTATTTTAGGCATTTTCAAATGACTAAATCTGACATTCTATAAATAGATCGTTTAATGCCAAATGTTGAATATGTTTCACACAACTTCTAAAAACTTAGTATTTTCACATGACAGATTTTTCTGTCACATTTAAAACCAGATTTTTTGTATTGATTTCGATTTTTTTGATGACAATCAGCATGAAACATCACCAACCAATTTTCACGTTGTCATTCTAATTAGGTAATTTAATTGCCTACCTAATTGCAGTCGGTGACGTGACACCGTACAACGTCCAACGTCCACCAGCTGAGAGACTTCTTCGGACTGTTGGTTTCCGCTAGTCTACAATCTACCAGAGAGTACTTTTAAACCTGAAAAGTCAACATACAAAAAATCAAACATTATTATTATTCTTACTTCCTGCTAATTATGTCATTTATCATTAGGATATTTTCTATATTTTGACACAAACAAAATAATCTGCCTGTTATAATATCAATGGCCAAAAGAAAAGATAGACAGTAATTAGCAATAATTAGTAGTTTTACAACACAATTTATAGTTAGTCACATCATCACAAATCACAACCAGTAATTATAACACGTCAATGTAAATACTTAAATTAAATACCTGAAAAAAGGTTTCTGGTTTTGGTCACCCTTCACCGTCCAGGTTCCGGAAATGAGCAAGTGGCAAGAGAGTGGACAATAAATATGACAGTAGACAGCAAGTTTATTACAATACTTGAGAATGCGAAAATGAACTGCTGCAGCAGATTCTGCCAAAGTGGAAAAGGTACCGACGGATCGGGATCGACGAATTCATCGTCGTGTATTATATACAAACAGAAGAGGATGTCATAGGATGTATGCATAAAGTCTGTACAGATATTATGCGATTTACACGTCAGCCGCAGCCTACTGTCTTTTATAACACGCTTACTTATATTGCACACTGCACTGCAATTCGATTATTCCTATAGGTAGTTCGGAGTTCTCAATGTGTAGTCTTCTTTCGTTTGACTGCTCCGTTTGGCTGAAGCTCCTCTCAAGGATTTCTAGTCAACTAGTCACGCAAACACAACACAATGACGATGGCCTTATTATTACGTTTAAATCTCCAGGCTCCTGCTCCATACTACAGTAACAATTTCTCTAAAGCTAAGCAACTCTTTTCTTTCTATGTGAAATGGTTTGCTTTTTCATAAAATTTAACTGATTTTTATTTCTATAATTTTGCTTACAAAAATGTTTCATTATTTTGAAAGCATTGGTATGAAGTATGTAAAATGAAAAGTAAAATACTTCTGAAAAATTCCTCCCACGCATGTACATTGTACACCTATGACATACAGAAAAACAAAACAAACTATGTACCTATATGCTATGAAATAAGTATTATGAGGATTTCTTACAAAATAATTCTTTCGAGAATTTTTGTCTCTTTTATTGCTTTATAAATGTAAACACGGAAGTTTTTCCTACTTTGATCTGCATGATCATACTTAAATGAAAAATATGATTCGGTAACTGGAATTGGAAATGGCATACAAATGTATAAGAATTAACAACTTAATGTTGTATGACGGGACTTGACAAGCACCTGACAATTTACCATTACAAGTGCATTAAAGATTAAGCTCTATGTGCATAACGTGACAATCATAAAGATATAGCTCTGTTAAAAACTAAAGAAAGAAAGACATTTACAGAAACTCTGCGCACAGTATTATCATTTTCATAGACTTTTAACAATCAAAGAACTGCGACCTACTTAGTCCAGTTAGATTCTGGTAAATGTCTCTGAAAGAAGGAACTATTAATTTAATTTTCTATAGACTCGATTTAAATGCAGTTGTTTGAAACATGATACCTACCTGAACTGAAAGACATTTTAACATCATATACTCGTTTTTATCACACATAATTTTGACGGTATAAAATATGTAATAGGTTGTAATAGTATGTAACAATTTTATAAAATGTAATTAACTTTATTAACTTTACTTAACTGTAGAAGTTACATAATATTGAATATAAACTTTTTGTGTGTCAAAGTGTTAGCTAGTATGTATTTCTGTGTAGTGCATTTGCAGGGTGATGTAAACTATGTAAAATAAAGTCATTCTAGGCAAGTATCATTTATGTTTTGCTATTTATTTGATATTTGAGCTTTATGATTATATAATTTACATTCGCATTCAGTAAACATGCTTACACATTAATGAACTTATAAGGACTAAGTACATTTATTATGGCTGAATGAATTGATTAAAGAAAACTTAATTCTGAAGTCTGTTCAAAGAAAACGTATTGCAAAATGCAATCCTGTTTGCAGTTTCTTTTCCTGAAATACAAATATTAATTTATTAATCAAATAGGTGTATATTTACAATAGTTAAGCACATAGTAGTACCTACGTAATTTATGTAATCAAAGTAAGCATAGTCGCAATATCTGATGACAGATTGTATGATAAACTCTCAATAACCATAATATTTGTCTTAAACTTAAAATCAATCTATGCACATGTATGTATAGTCTGAAGACTGTGGAAAATATGGAGCATTACGAATTTAAAGATTAGTCCTTAAAACCTAAATGACTATCTGAGTTTTATTGTGTAGAATCGTACATGAGATTGGCATTATATGAATCAATCATAATTTTGAAGACATGAAAAAGAGTGTAGAATGTACAAAGACCGACTTCGGGAAAGCCGGCCATTCTTTGAGATTCACATAATAACATGAAGATTCTAAGCGCCAAGTCAATACATAGGTGTCGTCAACCTTGCGAAAATTTCATACATTCAATATTGCAACGTCTCTGCTAGCATGAAGTATTGATGAGTGGGTTGTGTATGAAAGATAATGTATATTTTACAACTGTTTTACTGTGGCAGTTAAAATAAAAGTAAACAGTTGATTCTGTTAAGTCATGTAATGTATATGTGTCTCATAATTCATAGGAAAATATTTCAATTTTGAAAGTCTGAATTAATTTTGCAATCCCAACGTTATTTTGCAACACCGGGGATCGGCGAAGAGGAAAGCACGTCACTCTCGGTCAAGTCATGCTCAGTCCTTGCTCAGTCAGTGTTAGACTAGAGTTCGAAGCAGGCAGTCCTTTACTTCACTAAACTTTACATACCAAATGCCTACACAGAATAAAACATAATATACAAAAGCACATAATACCAGAACTGAAATTGAATGCATACAAGTCATACGACTATATCAGGACAGGAAGAGTTAAAACTGGGAAATTAGGATCGGATTGTACTGAGAATTTCTACAGGAACCTGCCTGGGGTAAATATTTATTTTTTAATATTTTTCTGAACTGTTCTATACAATATATCGCAATCTTTTACACAATTTAAAATATGTGTGGAACAGTTGTGTTTGTTTGTATACAGAGTAAATTGCTCCATTAATTTGTTCATTTATCTGTGTATATTTATGTTTACATTTGCATGAATGATATACATACTCTATTACGAAAAAAGTATGTACACTTACACAAGGTTTGACCTTTAAATTTACTGTACCTATCTATGCATTGAACTTCATACGGATTTTTAATCGTAATAAATTTATACGCAATTGTATCTTTATACAGCAATTTTTCTTTACGCAAGACTGAACCTTACAATTTAAATATATGTAAAGAAATAGAAATATTCCTATGTATTGCGATGTTATTTTTTCATTTACTCATTTTTCATGATAATTGCTGAACAAATAGAATATTTTCTCTTTCAGATCAACAGTTTCGTCTTCGCCAATTCTGTAGATAATAGAATCGGTAAGTTAACCTAAGTGGAAAATACCCGATCCGATATAATATTTTAACTATAGAATAAAGTGCAAATTATTTGCTTGTGCTTACAATTACAATTGAGCTATAACTTTTAATAAACATAGCATATACATTTCATGTTTAATTTATTTTCAGTAACCCCAGGAAGGAAAGACAAAATTTTGAACGTAAAAATTCGCACATGTTACAAATGACAAGAAAATTACGTGCACATAGCAAAAATGTTTGAAGGAGCAACTTAATCGACTGCTTTGGATTTCCATTCGGGGTTCTTCTAGTTACCAAAGTGACCACCAATTGCATATTGGAAGCAACTGTGCACTGGAAAATTGTTACATCTTTGATTGTTACTTGTTATGTCTAAAGATCATTACTGAAAGTGTGCAAATTCTTTCAAGTGTGATTTCCGATTGTTGCACATAATACTGTATGTAAAATACATAACATACCTAAGTGAAATCTGTGGTCATTGAGTGAATTATTTCGTGTTTCGTTTCACGTAGATTCTGGAAACATTTATTCAATTACTTTTCCCCAAGAGTGAACTTTCAGTTACTCAAGTCAGAAGATTTTCCTAAAGTCTTTTATTTTCGTTCAGGAATAAAGTGCCAGTGATTAAGTTGAGTTTCATAAAACTCGCTCTGTTAGACTATCACCTAAGTAGCTAGGCATCTTGTTTTGTTTATGTTGAGTTTCAAGAGTAGAAGGATCTTGCGGAATCGTTAATTTTTGCTACAAAATGAGTACTGCAACAACACCCCCCCAGAAGATGTCAACGACGGAGCGAGTGATTAAAAGTAAGTGAAAAACTATTTCTTTTTCTCCAGTAGCTGTAACTTTACATTTGCAGTCAGTGATTCTCTTCAATTCATGAAATCCTCTCAAGATCGATTATGCAGAATTAATTTCATCAACAACTTCTGAATCGCCTTTAAAAATAAGTAAATAGGTAGTGGGTGGCTTGTGGAATAATTGTTAAAAGTCACGTGCGATACTTCTACTTAAAGACACGATCACAACCTAAAGGACTAAATGCATATAAAATAATTACATACAACTCACGTCGTATTTGTATTCTTGTAGAACACAAACCTTTTGTGTGTATAAACCAAAACCATACATATTCTTCGGTTAAATTGTTCTCGGAAATACATCTTGGTGGTAATTAGTGTCGCGACTATAGTTAACATGTTAAGAAGTCATAAACAAACATTGCCCATGCGAGTTCAAGCTTCGTGGATTTTGTTTTATGCGGAAAACCAAAGTGCACCTAAACCAAAGATTAGTCCGTATAGTTTGTAAACCAATACATCGTAATACATTTGCGTTTACCTGTAGTGAGTACTCCGATGTTAAAAACAATGCAGTTTATGATTTTACCGGTTAAGGTTGTTTCCTTATTTTAGTGAATTATCCTTATACACAACATTTGACATAATGAAATTAACCAACAGTTTTACACAGATGGATTGAAGTTGTAGTATGCATAATGTTACAAGCATTCATTTTTATGTAGTATAATAAATTATCCTATAGTCAGGTTGCTCACAGGTTACTTACATTACAGTCTGATCTCTAATGAATTTATATTAATTCAACAACAAATATTTTTCTTTCTCCCCTCGCATATGTAAATGAACAATATTTGATTGACCACGAGACAAAACTATTTGTTATTGAGAATTCAGACTTTTGTCCAGTTATCAGCGATATTGTTATCATCATCCTCTGACTTTTAACACCTTGACACTTAATTGGTAATGTGGGCAACGAGTGTAGTCAACCAGTAGGCTGTAAGTGTCTGTCTGTATGTCTCTGTCTAGGTTATTTGTTAAACAATTGACGATTTTTATCATAATCTTGCATAAAAATGAAAGAAGAATGACCTTTTGTTATCCGATCTAATTTTAATCGCTTCATGTTAAAACATTGATGTGTTACATAAATGTATTATTGTACAAATATTTAGATTATAAGTAATACTTAGAAGGTATGTTGTTCAATTTCATTTAATTCCACATTTAATAATCTCCAAACGTGTCTTCATTCAATGATAAGGATACAAATCCAGTTGCTGTCAAAGTTTCTGATGTAAATGCAATCGAAATGTTATTTATTTTAAAATTCTACAATGAATTATCACAAAAATGTTTACATTCTAATAGTTATTCGATCAATCTTGTCAATATGTTTTACAAATTGCATTGACTCTTAAATGAGTGATGAGTCTGTTTCAAGTAGCTAAGTACTTCATATATTTTTATGCATTGTATGGCATAGCTATGTATGTAAATAATGTGACATCGATACAGTCATCGATATACTTAAAATGATTCATGAGTGATGTGGGGTATTTTTATGTATTTATTTATGTAAGTCACATTTTGTCTGCTATGGTTATTCTTAAACACGAGATATGGAGTTCATCGTTAATTGTAAGAATTTATCATCTTTATCACAACGATTTGCAAACTCACGTGTATTATCCGAAGTATATAAATCTAAGGGCTTAAAGGTAGTTTCTGTCAGTCTCAGTCGTCATTAATTTATAAATGTGTAGCAAACACGAGTTGAGCAAGAATGTTTTTTAAATGAACACGTTGTAAAAATTATTATACCATCTTGTGTTCCCACTACATGTGCCAATTACGTGCAAACGTGCATCTACTTGTTTTTAGAGGACTTGTGTATTGTAATGCGATCTGTAAAAAAATAACGTGGACGAAAAGATGCAACCTACATAGAAAAATATTTTGAAAAAGCACAAGTTATGTTGCTTCATATCAGGGTTGAAAACTAACATTGAGATTTGTTCATAGTTCATACACAGTATTGTATTTCAAGTGTACTCTATGTAAATTTATACACAAGGATATGTTTTGAATGTCTAAGCATAGATATTCTAAACAGTCTTCTTCTATAAATACTTATCATAACGCTGCTACTTTGTAAACAACTTCATTATATTTGTTGTTTTGAAATCGATACACTATACCTATTTATAGGCACTAATTATTAGACATTATAGGTAGTCATAATTTCTGTTTATTTAGCATACGTTCATTTACATTTCAAGTTTGCACTTATAATCTGTTCACAATGCAATGCTTTGTAGTACAAGCGGACATTTTACTAAATATTATCAGAGAATTAACTCAAGTACTCTTCACAAACTACTATGGCCACGCCTGAGAGTCAAAATCCAACTGATCCTACATACAAAAATACAAAAGACAATAACAATTGTTGTAAAAACAATTTAAATAGTCAATATTATAATTATTTCTGATCACGGCTAGCAAAGGTGTTTTTCCTGCAGTACCTATAACCTATCTACTAGAATCTCACGTGCATTAGTAGCCATATCCTAGAGTGTATGAAAAACAAACAGTTTTTCCTTGTTAGAAAAACTTGTCTGCTGTTTTTTCTGTATTTGTTGACTACAGGTTGAAAGAAGTGTTTGGTAGTATCAGCCTTGCCAGAGCCGAAGAAGTAGTATTTGTAGCAGTAATAAAATAATGTAAAGCAGATTGAAAACACATCAAAGGTACTACAGTAGTAGGAGCTAATCAGCTTGTACAGCCTCATAAGGTTGCGAAGGAAATCTATATTAAGATAGTGTATGTGAATAAGCTGGTGAACTTTAGTTGAACCTGAAACAAGCTGCAATCGAATATTAAGGAGGAGTAGAAATAAATGCTGTACTCAAAGAATCTCTTCTAAAGACCATGCAGCAGAGACTACCACTGTTTTAGCTGAACCGGTTGCGCAAATACAATTTACATAATACATAGGTAATTTAAAAAACTGACTTGACTTGGTTTTGCTTGGATGAGAGTACAACCAGGCTGTACTCTCATCCTCATCATCATGGTATACTGCAATGATGGAATAAATACACAGACACAGAGAGAGAGAGAGGATCTTGTGGTGGTGGTGGCTGGTTACCTCCTCTGCCTTTCGGTCTTATGGAAGGGTAGTTAATTGTGGCAATGATTTTGCAATCGATGCATAATGCATAGGTATGTGTGTGTGCAAGGAGATTAACTTCCACGAGTTACATATAAAATCAGGCAGGGGAGCCGAATACAAAACAGATTTGATTGAATTGATGACTCTCTGCTGTGAATACATAGTTAAGCCACGAATACTTCAAACCATTCAAATCCGACCATTTAATTCTTCTCTGTATAGCTTTGCTCTCCAGCATATTGTGGTGGTTGACAGTCTTTATGAATTCATTCTTAGTCGCTGTTATGATCCACATCGGCCAAACGGGTGTGATGAAGCAGGTAGATTTAAGCTGACGGAATAATAACATCAATTGCACTCTGTGTGATTTTAAGCATGCTGTGAGGGAGTGTTCTGTTGTTGTACATTCAGAAGCATTATTAGTTTGGAATTACAATACAAGAAGGATTTCCTCATACAAACATTCAAATCTTCACGAGTCAAACGGCCTAGTTTACTCAACGATTGTAAAAATTTACGACTGCAATTACTTTTGTAAATATGTATTTATAGTAGGTAAATTTAACTTATGGAGATTTACACAGTTAAACTATTACTCCTTTCTCCTACCTATCTCCACAAGTGTTTGGACTCCTATTTTATGAGTGTAGGTACAAATTACATTTTAAAGTTTAATCACGTAATCAATTTGCATTGCATTGTCTGCTTGTACTTGTTAGACACATAAAACGGCTCTTTGAAGAATTAGGATTAGAATTCAAATGTCATTTTGTTTTTTACACTTAATACCTCCGTATGGTCTTTCAGTACTCACTACGTTGTCGTATAATGTCAATGTGTTGTCACTATACTCACATCGAATATTAAATCGATTCACCTATATTTCAGTGTAAAAATAAATTCATACATTTGCAGAAAGGATATGTATAAGTTTAGTAAAAATGATAGAATCTTCATTGTGTACAAAGGTAGGTACAGTAAATGCATTGTACATGTGAATTTAGTCATTTACGTGCCTTTTGAATAGGATATGATAAGTTTAAGAATGATTATTAACGTATTTGTAGGTAATTCTGAAAGATAATATGTGTAAAAAGAAAATATTACTGACTAATTAGGTTTTAAAGTGTTCTTATCATAACTTGTACTTCTGCACACCGCTTCATGCTGAGCCATTATGTCAAATTAGATGAAGCAGCAGATATTCTACAAATATTTAAAGCTGTGTTGGAATAATTGCAGCTTTTGTTGTTATCCTCTCTTTAAAGAACTGATTCGGTTATATAACATAACAACATCCCTTGGAATGTGCGATGAGTAGCGATAAAAGTTAAAAGCGTGTTTTTAGGAGTACAGTATTGAGGCTTGTTATCGTTATAGAATGTATGTTGATGTGTATCAAATCTGTGTATGACTAGTTTTGGAAGTTTCTAGCAGCTGGGAGCGACTACTAAGTAAAGTATAATGTGAAAGCAATTCGTCCAGTTTCCCATGCTGGGTAAGTTGGTTTCACATTATGCATAAAAAGTAAATTGGTATGTTTATGCCATGTATATACAAATAGCGAGTATTATGTAGGTGTATTTATTTCATGTCATTCATTAGCCCAACTGAACATGGAACGATAAAAGACTCGACGACTGGTTGCGGGTTGAAATCCTACTTTACTCAGTACAAGTGCATAGAAACAGGTACACATATAGGAAAACAGGTCACAACTCACAATCATGCAAGACAGGTAATGTTGAAAACGTGTGTGTAGGTGAGAAGAAAATTCATTCCAAATCGAATAAAAGTAATGGGAGCTGTCTGTAGTCGGAATTCGTATTGCTAGTTGCATTAATGACATTAAATAAATATTTAAAGTTGTTTTCGTTTGTAGTTTTGTTTTATATTGTAAGTATGGCCGAGTTTGTTCTCAGAATACTTACAATACTCAGCAAAGCACCTATATAACGGTTCAGTTCAATCAAGGTAAAATAATTCTTTCCTTTCAGTTCATTTACTTCAAACTCGTTGGCATTTTGCTCGCAAACTGCGTGTGAACAAGTGATGTTGCCACTTTGCAGAAAATTCTATACTATTTTCCGTCCACAAACATATTTAAACTGTTACCTTAAGCACTGAAAGTCCACCATAACAATTAACGAGTCGTGATCTTTGTACTAAAGCCGTTCAAACTGACAGACGAGTGTGTCTGCAGAGAAAAAAAAATTATCTGAAATGAAACACATATAATTTGATATGTCTATACTATATAGGTATTTAGTTCGTATGTGGCACACTCACATCACCAGACAGACTCTATATACGAGAGTAACATTGTTTGAGGAATCAATTACCTATCTATAGATATGTCTCTAGTAAAAGTCTCTATATACCTCCTCTAGACCTTCTTCCATCACAAACTTTACGGCATAGCCCTGTTTTTCGTTCTAGAACGAACTAATTGAATGGTTGCTGTTAGGCTTTGCTCTAAGTTGTAAGTCACTTGTTGTCTGCTCTACTGCACGCTAATCTAATAAACTTAAGATTAGATAGTTTACATTAAACTCTTCAAAGTTTATATGTTGATGGAATCAGAAAGTTTTACTTCTTATTGACATGATGGTGGTGATAAGTAAAGTAAAACAAAAATAACACATGTGCAACTTGAACTGTAGTACACTTTAGACTCTCCATGTACTTGCACTACTACTATACTGTCCTTGATCGAGAGGGTGAATGATTGGCATTTACGAATGCATATACATCTCATGCACATTTTTAATTACTGTGCTAATAACTAGTTAAGACTTGTTTTCTTATTGATACAAACGACAAATTTACTACAGAACTGGTAATAATTAATATTATGGCTAAAGAACTTGTATAAGAACGTATGTGTAAACAAAATCGTGTGTGACATTGTTAGTGTTGCAATAAACCTGAGCTGTTTCCTTTAATATTTTAAATTATTATATGCTTCAGAGTAAATTACTAAACTGCAAAAAGTATAATATAATGCTGTATTAAGTGTGAGTGTGTGCGTAGGTACAATTTACGAAAACAAGTCGTATATCTACCTACCTGGAAACAAACAAGGTTCAAGATTTGATGTATCTGCTATACTACTAGTAACTTTGTAAAATGTAGCTCTATACAAGAGAATAGTAATTAGCTGGGTTATTAATCTAATTCAAAGTCATGTTTCCCATGTGTTCGTACAGCAGGTCAATTATTGAACTGGATTTGAGCTGCTGTTGTTGCAAGTGTGTTATTATTATGAGTTTGTATTATTTATTATAGTACTGCTTGTGTTTGTACAGTGCTGAATAAGCAAGCAGGCAAAGTGAACTTACAGAATGAATTTCACATTTGGTGTTGTTGTGAATAAAGGTTTGAAAAACTACAACGTTTTTGTAACACTGAGCTGGTATAGTGACTTGCCATGAAGTGCCTTGTTTTTGTATTGCTGTATTATGCCAAGTACTACTAGAGAGAGGCTGAGTCGGAGAGTCGTCATAACCGAATGTACGCCTGTCGTGTCGACTTTTGCCTGTATGTTAAGCAGCTATCTGGAATGGTGCAAGTTGCTGTGTGTAACCTATTTTTATGACTTTTCACTTCATTTAACTTCAGTCTCGTTTAGCGATTCATTCGTTTTTCTACACACACACATACCATGGTAGTTCACAACGCACACTGTCACACTCTACTCTCTGTGTTCTTTAATATATACAATGCACACACATTCATATAGTTTTATAAGTATATATTTATTTTTTGACACTGATTGATAAGTATGCAGTGAGCATCTAAACATTATTGTATTCAATGAACTACAATGATCAAATAATAAAAAGACGGCTGTTTTGCATGTGTATGAACGAGGTAGGTATACAGAAGGATAATAGTGTAATACTGTTTAGATTGAAGACATTTGTCCAACAAAATCGTTGTTGTTATGTGTTGCCATTTATATAAGCGAAGTAAAAGAACCTACAAAAAGACCAAGTCTTTCTATAGATTTGTAAACCTTAAGTTCTACACGTTCTCATTAAAGAATTACATGAAAGAATTTTTTCAGTATTTGTTAGGATGTGAGGAATTTCCAAGTACAATTTATATTTACTAACACAAGTGTGAAAAACATTCTGTTCACAGTTTTAAAAACCGCTAAGTATTCTGCATGCTGAAATGGGAAACTTTCTCCGTGTTTTTGAGCACAGGATGTGGCTGCAGCATGCACGACTGTTTTTATACGCCTGTGTGTTAGGAATCTGTCGCCTTACACCAGAACAGTCGTCAGGCAATGATCTGTCAGCAGCATTATACATAGAAACACTTGATGATGTGGGAGCGATAGGGAAAAAGTTTTCGTTCATGCTGTCTTTTAAAAATTTATTTCTGTGTGCGAAACACACGGTTTTGAAAGTCAAGGCACCTCGATTCTCTTGGTCTAGTGGTTTCCTTCCTTTGAAAATACTAAAGTGAAGTGGGTCCTAAACTTTCTTGTGAGTTATCTCAGCGATAGTAGTAATACCGTATAAATTATTCATAACTTCGTCTCTCGTCTTTGTAGTTTACTTTATTTACTACAGCAAGACTGCAGTTCTGTACTGCTCTCGATGTATACCCGTTACTAGTTACTTACACAACTCTATGCTAACTGCCATGATACTTTTTCAAGTAGAACACTATGTATTGGCGTGACAAAGTTTACAATCGTCGAAATTTCCAAACTACATAAACATAATATATATACGTAGTAGTACCTTGGTACTTTTGTAAGCTAGAGTACAGATTATTACCTCCTCTGGTAGTGTTAGTCGATGACTCTTTTGTTCCATACACTTACATACTACAGGTACATTGTACATTATTGTTTAAGAAATGAAAATAGTAAAATAATATTAAAAACAAAAATTTTGTTTTCGAAAGTTGTTATGAAAGAATCGTAATAATATCTCAGGTTATTAAAAGCGTTGAATTCAGAATCAGGTTCTATTCAGAATTCTGGAGAGTTTGTATTATTGTCTGTACGTACAAGGCTAATTTATAATCCAGGAACAGCACGTGATTTTTCTGTTATGAGTGTAAAAAAGTGAAGGAATAAATGTGCTGGTTGAATGAAGTCATGTGCTAAATACATGTAGAATAAAGTGATCTGGTTCTTCTTTCTGGTATGAAATTATGCACTAGTGTATTCATTGTTCGACACAATGAGGCATGAAAATAATTGTTACACATAGCGTCTGCCTATTGTTAAGGGTTTACATTTCTCGTGCCGCTCTATGCTTTTCTCTGCACGTCTAGTCCTACTAAAATAAAGGTACGTGTATAGTAAATAATTTACTGTAGCAGACACAGAGAGGATATACTAAGGCATCACTTTTCTTCTCGAGAAAAAGCTTTTCTCTGGCTACAGGCGTAGAGAAAATGATTTGGTTTAATCTTTTAGGCAAATGAGTTTTTTGGAACTCATTTTACCTCCTGGCTGATTGCGCAAAGCAATGTTGTCTCGTTTCCATTACCTCCTGAGTATTTCTGCTAAGGTAATGATGCGTACTTAAAACTGTATATCTTAAAACTGCTATATAATGCTACCCATACACACTCACCTAGCACACGTACTCGTATTACTCCTAGTAATCGTCTTCCATTTCAGATTGGTGTATTAATGTAAATTCAAATGAAGTTGGAACACCAGATCGTAACTTGTGTAATGTGAGTGCATGGCTATGGTGTGATTGGTTGTATCTGGCACTCTTCTATATGCTCTGTGTGCTTATGTGTACGAAATTTTCCAGAATATAAATGCAACTGACGTGGTTACAAAAGTACAAAGTCTATACGGTTTATGCATAATGTGTTTTGTGTAAAAGTTTTCATACTTAGGTACTTCTGTGTGTGTACTAGCTAAACAATTACGAATAAAGCACCAGTTGAAAGAAAGAATTGTTGTATGTTTTGTTATACGAATAGAACAGATATGAGTATCGTGTTGGTTTGCTTTTGCTATTATTTATTGTGCAATGCATGCTGAAACTCTTTTTTACCATTATCAATATCTGTGGAAGTTTATATTATTTTCATCATCTTCTACGAGTTTTCCTTATGGAACAACCAGAATGAATTCGAGGAAATATTGCTTGGGGTAAATGACAAAAAGAGAACAGAATGGGTTTAGTCGAAATAGAGATTCATATCGACTCTAAGTAGAAGAACCATAACATATATCGTTACTTATTCCAGATGCTACGACGCTATTGGGGAGACTTACTTATACACTTACATTGCGGATCTTCTATGGATCTTTTCTATACTATGAAATAATAGGCCTAAAAGTCAGGACGATAGCGTATGGAGAGGACACTGATGAGAGTAAAAAGTACAGAGTGGCAACGGCAATAATTTCTAACAACTTGCAAGGCTTTTCTTTCATTCTTTACCAAAGACTGTTTTTACGCAATGCAGTAACCGGAATAAATTGAGCCAGTTTTTCAATAACACACAAGTTTTAATAAACAGTACGATATCTGATAAATAAAGGAAATGTTCTTAATAATTTCTAACCATACATATGAACAGATTAAACAGTGAATAACCATTGATTTTACTATTTACTTACAAATAGTGTAGGACTACTCAATTTTAAGCCTTATGTATGTATTCAGATCATATTGAACTGAAGTTTTGTAAGTACACGTGAGTTAATGCATGATGTGGTGCTGTAAAAATATTTTTACCTGAGTCAATCCTGTTAAGTTGGGTTAACCTTGACTTACACTTTGTATCTACAACAGCATAGTTCTGTCGATTTCAGCGTGTACAACTAGGTTTTGTTTTCCAATTTTTATAAAATATTTGTTCAGTTGTATATGTATATTATTTATTCTATTAAATAAGTGTCATTATGACAATTAGAATTTGTAAATGTTGTTTTCCACTAAAGTTGTACACGTTGGGTCTCAAATATAATTTAGCTCAAGTGTACATGGCACGTTTCAATTCAGCTACAGGGTCTTGTGTTTGTTCTTGTATGATTCCAATTGGGAGTACTTGAGCAAAGAGCGCTAACCCAGCACGTCTTCTTCGAGTTAGTGTAAGAATTGAAGTTATAGAATTTAAAGTGCTCAATAGGGAGCTAGAATTCAATTTAAGACCGTTTTTGTTATCGATTTTTGAATTATAGGAGAATTACAGTGGACCCAATCTGAAGCAGGTATCCCTTCACATACTTTCCCTGACTCGGTTGCTCCATATCAGCGATAAGGATGGTTTCATAATTCCACTTTTCCCTTCACCAAAGTTGACTCTTACGATTTTTGCTCGTGTATCGCATAGACGAAGTTTCTCTTTTTCATTTTAGTCAGCTCCCTATAATATGTGGACATTAAAGTATATTACACTCATAATGTTATGAATGGATATAATAGTGTGGGAATTCACGACTTGTGGGGTAGCCGTTTGGTTAACCAGCATTTTATCTATAATTGAGGACTCTGTCTGCACCAACTAACAACTTAGATAAAACCCTCTGCCATATATAATGTACATTTTTTGCAGTCAACAGCACTTACACCGTAATAATATAGGACTGCTATATAAAACTCACTTTAATTTCATACTTACCACAGAGTAGCTACTACTCTTCTAACTCTGCTAAGCACTATATAAATAAATAATAGCAATAGCAAATCATATTTATATTGCCAGCGTTCTATAAACAATATGTATGTAGTTTCCTGATCAGATCTGATTCAAAGTAAGTAGGAGGAAGTATCTCCTGTGTGTGCATAGATGTTGTCGTAGATATGATTATGTCAACTCGATTTGGCTTGGCAAGACAGAATATTTGCCCATGGCTTGTGATGTGACTACACCAATATACATAATACATTTAATACTTATATACTTCTACTACTTATACCTACTTAAAATATTCCTATAGGTACCCATCCTGTATTATTGTAATGTGCTCTACTATAGTAGTCGTACTTTATTTTGCAGATAATAACAGGAAGGAAATCTACGTTGAAGTAAAGTAGCTACCTAATTGAAGTAAAGGCTAAAGCATTTGTGAATAAAATTTCAGTCATGTAGCCAAGTTAGTTAGGCATACTCTCCTTATACGTATCTAACTGAGATGAGAATGAGATGTGTTACACAGATACATTTTATGAGTAGGTATTACTATACAAAGAGTAGTCGCATAGCCAGTGCCAATAGCAAGATGCTGCTGTGGCATTTTAGACTCTCTCTGTGTGTAAATGGAATTCTATCTTGTATCTCTAGTACAATTCTGCAGGGTAAAAGCCCTGTTAAGAGTATATACCGAAGTATGGAATGGCGTAGCGACGTTATTGAATGTCCTATAGACTTAAACTGAAAAACCGAGTAGAATAACATTACATCACAAGATCCAAGACATACAGTGTGATATATTGTATTTGCGGTGAGGCAGTCTTTTGCACAAAGTATATTACACATACTTATCTGGAGACTACAGATACTACACTCTTTTAAGTGTGAGATAATGTATAGAATATATAGATACAGGCCTAGTAGTAGAGCATGGGCCTAGTATGCATGGCTGTAGTGCATTGCAGATAGGGATCTGATCTGCCGTACTCTTGGCTGTCTTTTAATGTTGAGAATGCATTGCGATTCCATCCGGAGTCCGTGTGATGGGGACGGAGTCAATTCGGAGTGTAAAATAGAGCAGATACTTTTCTGTAGTATAGAGAGAAGCACAAGGAACTGTACTTTACAAACTCACGAATCATGTTCTTATCTTCAGTAGGTATCTTATATTATTCCTGTCTTGAATGTGTTTTACTTTTACTTTTACTAAAGTCGTGTACGTATGCCTTGTCTTTTTGTTGTGACTGCCTGACTCAAGTCGACATGTCTGTCTGCAAAATGGAAACAAGAGTATTGGTTTACTGGTTTTGCTAGACTGTTTGCTACTAAAATGTATTCCAGTTGTATGTGTGTCTCTACTATTTTCTCAAAAATAACTGTATGTGTAATGTATAACATGCTTCTCGTCTCTTAAGGTATGTTAACAGCTAAGCAGATAGTATATTTATACTTTTAGAGTTTACGTGTAGGTATGTGAGGCAAGGAGGGAGTAGGTACGCAGTATTTATATTTATATGCAAGGAAGAAGTATTTATATTTATACTTGCATAACGAGGTGGATCGACGCTTCGATAGTTTTCAAACTTTACATCAAAACCCACATTATGATACCACATTATGCTACATCACGGTGGTATGTCGGTTTATTTGCTTACGATTAGGTTTCTTCTCGTCTTACTTCTCCATTTCGTTATCCTATAGGGCATCTAAAAACCAAATATGTTTTCAATGTTTAGCTACCCAAATAAAAAGTACCTGCATAATTCTGCAGATAAAACGACCTTTTTGTAATGAGCGTTTATTATCTGCAGGTAATGATAGAATTGTGTGGCTTAA